>JAKWBO010000147.1:0-105911 GCA_034336685.1 Luscinia luscinia
CATCACCTGTGTGCTGTTTGGCACAGGCCCCCAGTGCCACCTGTGCCACCTGCGCCAGGGCCAGACCCTCTTCATCCCCACAGGTGAGGGCACGGCGCCTGTGCCACCTGTGCCACCTGTGCCAGGGCCAAAACACAGCCCCAGGGTCACCACTGTCACCTGTGTCACCTGTGCCAGGGCCCCCAACACAAGCCCAAGGGTCACCTGTGTCACCTGTGTCACCTGTGCCAGGGCCCCTAACACAGCCCAGGGTCACCTGTGTCACCTGTGCCAGGCACTGAGCCCCCAGTGTCACCTGTGCCACCTGCATCGGGGCCAGACCCTCTTCATCCCACAGGCAGGGTGCCCAGGGTCACCCTGTGCCACCTGTGCCACCTGTGCCAGGGCCAAACACAGCCCCAGGGTCACCTGTGCCACCTGTGTCACCTGTGCCACCTGTGCCACGGCCCCAACACAGCCCCAGGGTCACCTGTGTCACCTGTGCCACTGCCCCAACACAGCCTCAGGGTCACCTGTGTCACCTGTGCCACTGCTGCCCTAACACAGCCTCAGGGTCACCTGTGTCACCTGTGCCACTTTGCCCCAACACAGCCTCAGGGTCACCTGTGCCAGGGTCAGAGCTCCAAACACAGCCCCAGTTGCCACCTGTGCCACCTGTGCCAGAGCCCAAAATGTGCTCCCACTGTCCCCTTCCAGTTCACCCAGTTCCCAGTGTTCCCAGTTCTCCCAGTTTGTTTCCACTCCAGGCTGGATCCACGCTGTTCTGACCCCCAGTTCCCCCCAGTGTGCCCAGTTCCCAATTCCCCAGTGTTCCCTGTTCCCAGTTCCCAGTGCTCCCAGTTCACCATTCCAGTCTGGATTCATTCCAGGCTGGATCCACACTGTGCTGACCCCAGTTTCCCCAGTTCCCAGTGTTCCCAGTTCTCCCAGTCTTGTTTCCATTCCAGGCTGGATCCACGCCAGTGCTCACCCCAGTTCCAGTTCCCCAGTGTTCCCAGTTCCCCTACTGTTCCCAGTTCCCAGTGCTCCCAGTGCTCCCAGTCTGTTTCCATTCCAGGCTGGATCCACGCTGTTCTGACCCCAGTTCCCCCAGTCTGTTCCCAGTTCCCCAGTCTGTTTCCCCTCTCCCCAGGCTGGATCGACGCTGTTCTGACCCCAGTTCCCAGTTCCCTATTCCCAGTTCCCCCAGTGTCCCCAGTTCCCAATTCCCCAGTGTTCCCAGTTCCCAGAACTCCCAGTTCCCCAGTTCCCAGTGTTCCCAGTTCTCCCAGTCTGTTTCTATTCCAGGCTGGATCCACGCCGTGCTGTTCCCAGTTCCCCCAGTCTGTTCCCAGTTCCCCAGTCTGTTCCCAGTTCCCCAGTCTGTTCCCAGTTCCCCAGTGTTCCCAGTTCTCCCAGTCTGTCTCCCTCCCCAGGCTGGATCCATGCTGTGCTGTTCCCAGTTCCCCAGTGTTCCCAGTGCTCCCAGTCTGTTTCCATCCCAGGCTGGATCCACACCGTGCTGTTCCCAGTTCCCCAGTCTGTTCCCAGTTCCCCAGTCTGTTCCCGGTTCCCCTAGTCTGTTCCCAGTTCCCCAGTTCCCCAGTGCTCCCAGTCTGTTTCCACTCCCCAGGCTGGATCCACGCTGTTCTGACCCCAGTTCCCAGTGTCCCCAGTCTGTTCCCAGTTCCCCAGTTCCCCCAGTGCTCCCAGTCTGTTTCCATCCCAGGCTGGATCCACGCCTGTTCTGACCCCAGTTCCCAGTGCTCCCAGTTCCGCAGTCTGTTCCAGTTCCCCAGTGTTCCCCAGTTCCTGCAGTCTGTTCCCCAGTTCCCCAGTGCTCCCAGTCTGTTTCCATTCCAGGCTGGATCCACGCCGTGCTGACCCCAGTTCCCAGTGTCCCCAGTTCCCCAGTTCCCCCAGTCTGTTCCCAGTTCCCCAGTCTGTTCCCAGTTCCCAGTTCCCCAGTCTGTTCCCAGTTCCCAGTTCCCGCAGTCTGTTCCCAGTTTCCCCCAGTTCCCAGTGCTCCCAGTCTGTCTCCTCTCCCCAGGCTGGATCCACGCCGTGCTGTTCCGGTTCCCCAATCTGTTCCCAGTTCCCCAGTGCTCCCAGTTCCCCCAGTCTGTTCCCAGTGTTCCCAGTGCTCCCAGTCTGTCTCCCTCTCCCAGGCTGGATCCACGCCGTGCTGTTCCCAGTTCCCCAGTGTTCCCAGTTCCCCAGTCTGTTCCCCAGTGTTCCCAGTGCTCCCAGTCTGTTTCCTCTCAGGCTGGATCCACGCCCGTGCTGACCCCAGTTCCCAGTGTCCCCAGTTCCCCAGTTCCCCAGTCTGTTCCCAGTTCCCCAGTCTGTTCCCAGTTCCCCAGTCTGTTCCCAGTTCCCAGTTCCCCAGTGCTCCCAGTCTGTCTCCTCTCCCCAGGCTGGATCCACGCCGTGCTGTTCCCAGTTCCCCAGTCTGTTCCCAGTGCTCCCAGTCTGTCTCCTCTCCCCAGGCTGGATCCACGCCCGTGCTGTTCCCAGTTCCCCCAGTCTGTTCCCAGTGCTCCCAGTGCTCCCAGTCTGTCTCCTCTCCCCAGAGCTGGATCCACGCCCGTGCTGTTCGGTTCCCCAGTCTGTTCCCAGTTCCCCCAGTCTGTTCCCAGTGCTCCCCAGTGTTCCCAGTGCTCCCAGTCTGTTTCCTCATCCCAGGCTGGATCCACGCCGTGCTGACCCCCGTGGACTCTCTGGCCTTCGGGGGCACTTCCTGCACAGCCTCAACATCGGCATGCAGCTCCGGTGGGTGGGGGCTGGGGGCTGGGGGGCTTGAGGGGAGTTTGGGGGAGCTTGGGGAGTTTGGGTGCGCTTGGAAAAGATTTGGGGGGCTTAGGGGAGTTTGGGGGAGTTTAGAGGGGAGCTTGAGGAGAGATTTGGGGGGCTTGGAGGTTTGAGGGGCTTGGGAGTTTGAGAGAGAGTTTGGGGGAGCTTGAGAGGAGTTTTAGGTTTGGGGAGTTTGAAAAAGTTTTAGAGGCTTGGGGAGTTTGGGGGGCTTGGAAGAGGTTTTGGGAGGGGCTTGGGAGAGTTTGGGGGCTTAGGGGAGTTTGGGGGCTAGAGGCTTGGGGGAGTTTGAGGGGGGCTTGGGGAGTTTGGGGAGGCTTGCGAAGGTTTTAGGGGGGCTTGGGAGGAGTTTGGGGGAGATTTGGGGAGCTTGGGGGGGCTTAGGGAGTTTGAAAGGTTTTGGGGGGTTTGGGGGATTTGAGGAGTTTGGAGGAGCTTGGGGAGTTTGGGGAGTTTTGAAGGGGTTTTGGGGGTGTTTGGGGGACTGGAATTTGGGGGCTTGGGGGAGTTTGGGGGCTGGAGGGCTTGGAAGGTTTGGGAGGCTTGGGGAGGAGTTTGGGGGGCTTGGAAAAGGTTTTGGGGGGCTTAGGGGAGAGTTTGGGGAGACTTGGAAAAGTTTTGGGGAGGCTTAGGGGAGTTTGGGGGGTCTTGAAAGGTTTTGGAGGGCTTAGGGGAGTTTGGGGGCGGATTTGGGGGATTTGAAAGATTTTGGGGGTGTTTGGGGGATTTGGGGGAGTTAGGGGTCTTTGGGGGCTTGGAAAGATTTTGGGGTGTTTGGGGGCAGTTTGGGGGTCTTGAAAAGGTTTTGGGGTGAGTTTGGGGGGAGTTTGAGGGGATTTGGGGGAGTTTGGGGGCTTGGAAAGATTTTGGGGGGCTTTAGGGGCAGTTTGGAGGGGTTTTGGAGAGAGTTTAGGGGCTTTAGGGGAGTTTGGGGGCGTTTTAGGGGGCCTTTTGAGGTCACTTTTGGGGGGCTGTGGAAGGATTTTGGGGGTTTTGGGGTGTTTTAGGGAGAGTTTTGGGGGACTGTGGAAGGATTTTGGGGAGGCTTGAGGATCTTGAAAAGGTTTGGGGGGCTTGGGGGGCTTTGGAAGGTTTTGGGGGGTCTTTGGGAGCAGTTTGGGAGTTTTGGAAAGTTTTGGGGGCGTTTTTGGGGGAGTTTGGGGCGTTTTGGGGGCCTTTGAGGTCCCTTTTGGGGGGCCTGTGGAAGGATTTTTGGGGTTTTGGGAGCATCTTTGGGGAGAGTTGGGGGTTTTGGAAAATTTTGGGGAGTTTGGGGGCGTTTTTGGGAAGTTTGATGTCCCTTTTGGGGGCTTTGAAGAAAGGATTTTTGGGGTTTTGGGGGTGTTTTTTGGGGGAGAGTTTGGGGATCTTGAAAAGGTTTTGGGGGGCTTGGAAGAATTTTGGGGGTGTCTTTGGGAAGAGTTTAGGGGTTTGGAAGGTTTTGGGGGCGTTTTTGGGGAGTTTGAGGTCCCTTTTGGGGGCTGTGGAAGGATTTTGGGGAGAGTTTGGACATTTTGAGCTCCTTTAGGCGAGACCACAGAACAATTTTGGGGTGCAGGTTGCTGTGGGGTGCCCGGGGACCCCCAAAGCCCCCCGACCCCCAAAATTCCCCCCAGGGCGTACGAGCTGCAGCGCCGCCTCAACACCCCCGACCTGGCCAAGTTCCCCAACTTTGAGACCATCTGCTGGTACGTGGGAGGCACCTGCTCGACACCTTCCGAGGTGGGTGCCCCTCCTGGGGGCTGGGGGCTAAACACACCTGGGGGGGCTAAACACACACCTGGGGGGTTTAGACCACACCTGGGGGTTAAACAACACGTGGGGGGTTAAACACACCTGGGGGGTTAAACACACCTGGGGAGGGGTTAAACACACACCTGGGGGGTTAAACCACACCTGGGGGCTAAACCCAGCTGGGGGGTTTAAACACACCTGGGGGGTTAAACCCAGCTGGGGGAGGGGTTAAACCCAGCTGGGGGGTTTAAACCACACCTGGGGGTGGTTAAACCACACCTGGGGGGCTTTAAACCCACCTGGGGGCTTTAAACACACCTGGGGGCTTTAAACCCACCTGGGGGGCTTTAAACACACCTGGGGGGTTAAACACACCTGGGGGGTTTAAACCCAGCTGGGGGGTTTAAACTAAACCTGGGGGTTTAAACCCAGCTTGAGGGGCTTTAAACACACCTGGGGGGGTTAAACCAAACCTGGGGGGTTAAACACACACGTGGGGGGTTAAACCCAGCTGGGGAGCTTTAAACACACCTGGGGGGTTAAACTATACCTGAGGAGGTTTAAACCACACCTGGGGGCTAAACCCAGCTGGGGGGTTAAACACACCTGGGGGGTTAAACCCAGCTGGGGAGGGGTTAAACCCAGCTGGGGGGTTAAACACACCTGGGGGGTTAAACACACCTGGGGGGTTAAACCACACCTGGGGGGATTAAACCACACTTGGGGGGGGGGGTTTAAACCCAGTTTGAGGGGCTTTAAACACACCTGGGGGCTTTAAACACACCTGGGGGAGTTAAACACACCTGGGGGGAGTTAAACACACCTGGGGGGGTTAAACCCAGCTGGGGAGGGGTTAAACCCAGCTGGGGGGTTTAAACTAAACCTGGGGGGTTTAAACAACACCTGGGGGGGGTTAAACAACACCTGGGGAGTTAAACCCAGCTTGAGGGGCTTTAAACACACCTGGGGGCTTTAAACACACACCTGGGGAGTTAAACCCAGCTTGAGGGGCTTTAAACACACCTGGGGGGTTAAACCCAGCTGGGGGGTTAAACCAGACCTGGAGGGGTTAAACCCAGCTGGGGGGTTAAACGAAACCTGGGGGGTTAAACACACACCTGGGGGGTTTAG
Organism: Luscinia luscinia; assembly: GCA_034336685.1. NCBI lineage: Eukaryota > Metazoa > Chordata > Aves > Passeriformes > Muscicapidae > Luscinia > Luscinia luscinia. The sequence continues at coordinate 5,656 of JAKWBO010000147.1, forward strand.
ACCACACCTGGGGGGTTTAAACCCAGCTGGGGGGTTAAACCACACCTGGGGGGTTAAACACACCTGGGGAGCTTTAAACACACCTGAGAGTGGTTAAACCACACCTGGGAGGGTTAAAGCCAGCTGGGGAGGTTAAACACACACCTGGGGGGTTAAACCCAGCTTGAGGGGCTTTAAACCCATCTGGGGAAGTTTAAACCACACCTGGGGGCTTGAAACCACACCTGGGGGGTGTTAAACCACACCAGTGGGGGTTAAACCCAGCTTGAGGGGCTTTAAACCCAACTGGGGGGTTAAACCACATGTGGGGAGTTAAGCCACACCTCAGGGGGTTAAACCCAGCTTGAGGGGCTTTAAACCCAACTGGGGGGTTAAACCACACCTGAGGAGGGTTAAACCCAGCTTGAGGGGCTTTTAAACCCACCTGGGGGGGGTTTAACCACACCTGAGGAGCGTTAAACCCAGCTTGAGGGGCTTTAAACCAACTAGGGGAGATTTAAACCACACCTGAGGAGGGTTAAACTCAGCTTGAGGGGCTTTAAACCCACCTGGGGAGGCTTTAAACCCACCTGGGGGGGTTAAACCCAACTGTGGGGGCATTAAACCCAGCTTGAGGGGCTTTAAACCCATCTGGGGGGTTAAACCACACCTGGGGGGTTAAGCCACACCTCAGGGGGTTAAACCCAGCTTGAGGGGCTTTAAACACACCGGGGGAAGTTTAAACCACACCTGGGGGCTTGAAACCACACCTGGGGGGTGTTAAACCACACCAGTGGGGGTTAAACTCAGCTTGAGGGGCTTTAAACCCAACTGGGGGGTTAAACCACACCTGAGGAGGGTTAAACTCAGCTTGAGGGGCTTTAAACCCAACTAGGAGGGGTTTAAACCACATGTAGGGGAGTTAAGCCACACCTCAGGGGTTAAACCCAGCTTGAGGGGCTTTAAACCCAACTGGGGGGTTAAACCACACCTGAGGAGGGTTAAACCCAGCTTGAGGGGCTTTAAACCCACCTGGGGGGGTTTAACCACACCTGAGGAGCGTTAAACCCAGCTTGAGGGGCTTTAAACCAACTAGGGGAGATTTAAACCACACCTGAGGAGGGTTAAACTCAGCTTGAGGGGCTTTAAAACCATCTGGGGAAGTTTAAACCACACTTGGGGGCTTGAAACCACACCTGGGGGGGTGTTAAACCACACCTGGGGGGTTAAACTCAGCTTGAGGGGCTTTAAACCCAACTAGGAGGGGTTTAAACCACATGTAGGGAGTTAAGCCACACCTCAGGGGGTTAAACCCAGCTTGAGGGGCTTTAACCACACCTGGGGGGTTTAAACACACCTGGGGGGTTTAAACCCCCCTGGGGGGGGGTTAAGCCCAGCTTGAGGGGCTTTAAACCCTGCCTGGGGATTTAAACCCAAGTGGGGGATTCAAACCCATCTGGGGGGTTTAAACCGAGCTTGAGGGGCTTCAAACCCAATTGGGGAGCCTAAAAGCACACCTGGGGGTTTTAAACCCAGCCTGGGGGTTTCAAACACACCTGGGGGCTTTAAACACACCTTGGGGGGCTTCAAACACACCTGGGGGCTTCAAACACACCTGGGGGCTTTAAACACACCTGGGGGCTTCAGGCACACCTGGGGGCTTTAAACCCAGCCTGGGGGCTTCAAACACACCTGGGGGGCTTTAAACACACCTGGGGGTTAAACCCAGCTTGAGGGGCTTCAAACACACCTTGGGGGCTTTAAACACACCTGGGGGCTTCAGACACACCTGGGGGCTTTAAACCCAGCCTGGGGGCTTCAAACACACCTCGGGGGGCTTCAAACACACCTGGGGGGCTTTAAACACACCTTGGGGGGCTTTAAACACACCTGGGGGGTTTTAAACACACCTGGGGGCTTCAGACACACCTGGGGGGTTTTAAGCACACCTGGGGGCTTTAAACACACCTGGGGGGCTTCAGACACACCTGGGGTGTTTGAGCACACCTGGGGGTTGAACCTGGCTGGGGGCACGTTAAACCCAAGTGGGGAAGGGGAGTTTGGGATCCCCAGACTCCCCCCGGGAGGGGTCTGGGGGCGTCCCCTCCCCAATTTTGGGGTGTCCCCGTGATTCCCATCCCAGTTTTGGGGTATCCCTGGGGTTCCCATCCCGATTTTGGGGTACCTGGATCCCCATTTTGGGGTATCCCTGACTTTCCCATCCCGATTTCGGGGTATTTGGGTGCAGATTTTGGGGTATCCCCAAGGTTCCCATCCCAAATTTTGGGGTATCTGGATCCTGATTTTGGGGTATCCCCAAGGTTCCCATCCCAATTTTGGGGTGTCTGGATCCCGATTTTGGGGTATCCCCAAGGTTCCCACATTGATTTTTGTGGTTCCCATCCCAAATTTTGGGGTATCCCTGACTTTCCCATCCCGATTTTGGGGTGTGTGGATCCCAATTTCGGGGTGTTTGGGTGCGGATTTTGGGGTATCCCTCTGGTTGCCATCCCGTTTTTGGGGTGTCTGGATCCCGATTTTGGGGTGTCCCCAAGGTTCCCACATTGAATTTTGTGATTCCCATCCCAAATTTTGGGGTACCCCTATGGTTCCCATCCCGATTTTGGGGTGTCTGGATCCTGATTTTGGGGTATCCTTGAGTTTCCCATCCCAATTTTGAGGTGTCTGGATCCCAATTTCGGGGTGTCCCTGTGGTTCCCAGCCCAATTTTGTGGTTCCCATCCCAATTTTGGGGTGTCTGAATCCCAATTTTGGGTTATCTGGACCCCGATTTTGGGGTATCCCTGACTTTCCCATCCCGATTTTGGGGTGTCTGGATCCTGATTTTGGGGTGTCCTTGAGTTTCCCATCCCAATTTCGGGGTGTCTGGATCCCGATGTCGGGGTGTCCCTGTGGTTCCCACATTGATTTTGTGGTTCCCATCCCAATTTTGGGGTGTCTGTACCCCAATTTCGGGGTGTCCCTGTACCCCCAGCCCAGCTGAGGGTGTTGCTGTTTTTGGGGTATCTGCACCCCGATTTCGGGGTGTCTGTACCCTGATTTCGGGGTGCCTGCACCCCGGTTTGGGCTGTCCCCGTGCCCCAGCCCCACTGAGGGTGTTGCTATTTTTGGGGTGTCTGTACCCCAATTTCGGGGTGTCTGCACCCCAGTTTCAGGGTGTCCCTTTACCCCCAGCCCCGTTGAGGGTGTTGCTATTTTTGGGGTGTCTATACCCCAATTTCAAGTGTCCCTGTGCCCCCAGCCCGCTGAGGTTTTGCTGTTTTTGGGGTGTCTGCACCCCGGTTTCAGAGGTGTCCCTGTGCCCCAGCCCGCTGAGGGTGTTGCTGTTGTTGGGGTGTCTGTACCCCGATTTTGGGAGTGTCTGTACCCCAATTTTGGGATATCTGCACCCCGATTTCGAGGTGTCTGTACCCTGGTTCGGGCTGTCCCCGTGCCCCAGCCCAGCTGAGGGTTGGTTGCAATTTTTGGGGTGTCTGTACCCCCAATTTCGGGGTGCCTGTACCCCAATTTCGGGAGTGTCCCTGTACCCCAGCCCGCTGAGGGTGTCGCTGTTGTTGGGGTGTCTCTGGGGGTGTTTTTGGGGCGCAGGGCTGCGGGAGAACCGCCGGCACCCAGCGGCGTACCTGGTGCTGGGGGCGCGGGCGCTGACCGGCGCCTTCCGGGCCTGGACCCGCCGAGAGGTGCGGGGGGAGGGGCTGGGGGGCGTGGGGGGGCTCGGGGGGTTTGGGGGGTCCTGAGGGGTTTGGGGGGTCCTCGGGGGGTTTGGGGGGGGGCCTCGGGGGGGTTTGGGGGGGGGGTCCTGAGGGGTTTAGGGGGTCCTCGGGGGGTTTGGGGGGGGGGCCTCGGGGGGTTTGGGGGGGGTCCTGAGGGGTTTGGGGAGCTCTGGGGGGTTTGGGGGGTCCTGAGGGGTTTGGGGAGATCCTGAGGGGTTTGGGGGGTCCTGAGGGGGTTTGGGGGCTCAGGGGGGATTTGGAGGGGTCCTGAGGGGTTTGGGGGAGATCCTGAGGGGTTTGGGGGGGTCCTGGGGGGTTTGGGGGAGCTCGGGGGGATTTGGAGGGGTCCTGAGTGGGTTTGGGGTAAATTTGGGGGGGCCCTGAGGGGGGTTTTGGGGGGTCCTGAGGGGGTTTGGGGGTGGATTTGGGGGGTCCTGAGGGGATTTGGGGAGTCCTGAGGAGATTTGGGGTGGATTTGGGGGGGTCCTGAGGGGGTTTGGGGGCTCAGGCAGGGGATTTGGGGGGCTCTGAGGGGGTTTGAGGGGATTTGGGGGTCCTGAGGAGGTTTGGGGGCTCAGGCAGGGGATTTGGAGGGGTCCTGAGGGGTTTGGGGAGATCCTGAGGGGTTTGGGGGGTCCTGAGGAGGTTTGGGGGCTCAGGCAGGGGATTTGGGGGGGTCCTGAGTGGGTTTGGGGTAAATTTGGGGGGTCCTGAGGGGTTTTGGGGGACCCTGAGGGGTTTTGGGGGGCCTGGGGGGTTTTGGGGGCTCAGGCAGGGGATTTGGGGGGCCTCGGGGGTTTGGGGGGTCCTGAGGGGGTTTGTGGTGGATTTGGGGGGGCCTGGGGGGGTTTTGGGGGGGCCTGGGGGGGTTTGGGGGATTTGAGGGTGTCCTGATGACATTTGAAGAGTCCTGAGGGGATTTGGGGGCGTCCTGAGAGATTTTGGGGAGCTCAGGGGGTTTTGGAGGGTCCTGAGTGGGTTTGGAGTGGATTTGGGGGGCCCTGAGGAGTTTTGGGGGTCCTGAGGGGTTTGGGGGCTCAAGGGGGGTTTAGGGGTCCTGGGGGCTTTAGGGGGCTCGGGGGTGGGATTTGGGGGTCCTGAGGGGGTTTGGGGGGCTCCTGAGAGGTTTTGGGGGTCCTGGGGGTTTTGGGGGCTCAAGCAGGGGATTTGGGGGCCCTGAGGGAATTTGGGGTGGATTTGGGGGCCTGAGGAGTTTTGGGGGCGCTCGGGGGGGGATTTGGGGGGTCCTGAGGGGTGTGGGGGGCCTGGGGGGTTTGGGGGATTTGAGGTGTCCTGATGACATTTGGGGGTCCTGAGGGGATTTGGGGGTGGATTTAGGGGGTCCTGAGGGGTTTTGGGGGGGCTCAGGAGGGGGTTTTGGGGGCCTCGGGGGTTTGGGGGAGATCCTGAGGGGTTTGGGGGTTTGGGGGATTTGGGGGTGTCCTGAGGGGTTTTGGGGGTTTGGGGGATTTGGGGTGTCCTGAGGGGTTTGGGGGCTCAGGGTTTTGGGTGTGGGGTTACAGAGGGATTTTTGGGCAGATTTGAGGGGGTATGAAGAGTTTGGGGGATTTGGGGAGATTTGAGGGGTTTGGGGGTCCTGGGGGTTTGGGGTGGATTTGGGGGGTCCTGGGGGGCTCAGGGGGGGTATTTGGGTGGGGCTGAGATGGTTTGGGGGCCCTGAGGGTTTTGGGGGCTCAGGGAGGATTTGGGGGTCCTGATGGCATTTGGGTGTCCTAAGGGGTTTGAGGGGTCAGGGTGGGATTTGGGGGTGCCCGAGTGATTTTGGGGGGAGATTTTTGGAGGAAAATTTTGGGGTTCCCCGTTTTTGGGGGAGGTTTTTTTGGGGGATTTTGGGAGGTTTTTTGGGAGGTTTTTTGGAGGGAGGTTTTTTTGGGGAGGTTTTGGGGTTCCCCGTTTTTGGAGGTCCCCTGTTTTGTGGGGAGGTTTTTTAGGGGATTTTGGGAGGTTTTTTCAGGAGGTTTTGGGGTTCCCAGTTTTTTGGAGAGGTTTTGAGGTTCCCTAGTTTTGGAGGAGGATTTATTTAGAGATTTTGGGAGGTTTTTGGGAGAGTTTTAGGGTTCCCGTTTTGAGAGGTTTTTGGGGATTTTGGGAGGTTTTCAGGAGGTTTTGGGAGAGTTTTTGGGTATTTTGGGAGGTTTTTTTTTGGGGGGAGGTTTTGGGGTTCCCGTTTTTGAGAGGTTTTGAGGTTCCCGGTTTTGGGGAGGTTTGTTTAGAGATTTTGGGAGGTTTTTTGAGGAGGTTTTAGGGTTCCCGTTTTGGGGAGGAGGTTTTAGAGGCTTTTTGGGGAGGTTTTGGGGTTCCCGCTTTGGGGAGGAGGCCTTTTTAGGGATTTTGGGATGGTTTTTGGGAGGTTTTAGGGTTTCCCATTTTTTGGGAGGTTTTGGGGTTCCCCGTTTTTGGGGGGAGGTTTTTTGGGGATTTTGGGAGGTTTTTGGGAGGTTTTGGGGGAGGTTTGTTTGAAGGGTTTTAGGAGGTTTTTGGGAGGTTTTTGGGAGGTTTGTTTAGGGATTTTGGGAGGTTTTTCAGGAGATTTTTTTGGGGAGGTTTTGAGTTCCATTTTTGGGAGGTTTTGAGGTTCCCCTTTTTGGGGAGAGTTTTTTGGGGGATTTTGGGAGGTTTTTTTGGGGGAGGTTTTTGGGTGTTCCCCGTTTTGAGGTTCCCCGTTTTTGGGAGAGGTTTTTGGGGATTTTGGGAGGTTTTGGGAGGTTTTGGGAGGTTTTGGGGAGGTTTTTTGGGAGGTTTGGGGTCCCCCCCCCAGTTTAACCCTTTCCGCAGGTGGTGGCCGAGCACGAGCAGGAGATCCCTGAGACCGTGCGGCCCAGGCAGCTGGTGAAGGAGCTGGGCAGGGAGATCCGGCTGGCCGAGGTACTGGGGGCACTGGGAGCACTGGGAGGGACTGGGGGGCACTGGGAGGGACTGGGATAGAATGGGGGGGGAACTGGGAGGGACTGGGATAGAGTGGGGGGCACTGGGAGGGACTGGGGGCACTGGGAGCACTGGGAGAGACTGGGATAGAATGGGGGAACTGGGAGGGAATGGTGGGACACTGGGAGGGACTGGGGGGAATGGGGAGCACTGGGAGGGACTGGGATAGAATGGGGGGAACTGGGAGGGAATGGGGAGCACTGGGGAGCAACTGGGGGGGAATGGTGGGGCACTGGGAGGCGACTGGGGGGGAATGGGGGGCACTGGGAGGGACTGGGATAGAATGGGGGGAACTGGGAGGGAATGGGGAGCACTGGGAGCAACTGGGGGAATGGTGGGGCACTGGGAGCGACTGGGGGGAACTGGGAGGGACTGGGATAGAATGGGGGGCAACTGGGAGTGAATGGTGGGAGAATGGGAGGGACTGGGAGCGACTGGGAATGGGGGAATGGAGGGGGAACTGGGGGGTCATTGGGAGTGAATGGGAGGCACTGAGAGTTACTGGGAGGGCACTGGGATGGAATGGGGGGCACTGGGAGTTACTGGGAGGGACTGGGGGGCACTGGGAGAGAATGGGAGGGCCATACTGGTCCGTACTGGCGCGTACTGGCGCTGATACTGGTCGGTACTGGCCCGTACTGGCGCTGTTACTGGTCCGATGCCGGTCCGTACTGGCCCGTACCGGTCCGATACTGGTCCGTACTGGTCCGTTACTGGTGCATACTGGTCCGTACTGGTCCGTACTGGTGCATACTGGTCCGTACTGTCCCATACTGCTCCGTACTGTCCCGTACTGGTCCGTACTGGTGCATACTGGTCCGTACTGTCCCGTACTGGTCCGTACTGTCCCATACTGCTCCGTACTGTCCCGTACTGGTCCGTACTGGTCTGTACTGTCCCGTACTGGTGCATACTGGTCCGTACGGTCCGTACTGGTCCGTACGGTCCGTACTGTCCTGTACTGGTCCGCATTACTGTCCCGTACTGGCCCATACTGGTCCGTACCGGTCCGTACTGGTCCGTACTGGTCCGTACTGGTCCATACCGGTCCGTACTGGTCTGTACTGTCCCGTACTGGTCCGTACTGGTCCATACCGGTCCGTACTGGTCTGTACTGTCCCGTACTGGTCCGTACCGGTCCGTACTGGCCCATACTGGCCCATACTGGTCCGTACCGGTCCGTACTGGTCTGTACTGGTCCGTACTGGTCCGTACTGTCCCATACTGGTCCGTACTGGTCCGTACCGGTCCGTGCTGGTCCATACTGGTCCGTACCGGTCCGTGCTGGTCCGTACTGGTCCGTGCAGTCCGTGCTGGCCCCTCCCCAGGAGCTGTTCCAGCAGAGCACGGGCTGTCGGGAACCCCTTCGGGCCGCCCTGGGGGGTCCCCGGGCCCGCAAACCCCAAGGGCACTTCAGATCTCCCCAGCGCCCCCCGAGGAGGAGGAGGAGGTGAGGGGCACTGGGGGCACTGGGAGGGACTGGGGGCACTGGGGGGGAATTGAGGAGGGCACTGGGAGAATTGGGAGCAACTGGGGAGGGACTGGGAGAGACTGGGAGGGACTGGGGGCACTGGGGGCACTGGGAGGGACTGGGGGGAATTGAGGAGGGCACTGGGAGAATTGGGAGCAACTGGGGAGGGACTGGGAGAGACTGGGGGGCACTGGGGGGCACTGGGGGGCGGCACTGGGTGGGACTGAGAGGGACTGGGGGAACTGGGGGACTCTGGGAGAAAATGGGGGCACTGGGTGGGACTGGGACAAATTGGAGAGGACTGGGGGAACTGGGGGGGATACTGGGAGGGACTGGGGGCACTGGGGAGGGATTGGGTGGGCACTGGGAGAAACTAGGCAGGACTAGGGGGCCACTGGGAGGGACTTGGAGGGCACTGGAAGAAACTGGGGGCACTGGGTGGGACTGGGAGAGGCTGGGGGGCACTGGGGAGGGATTGGGAGGGACTGGGGGATACTGGGAGGAACTGGGGAGGGATTGGGTGGGACTGGGGGATACTGGGAGGAACTGGGGGAGGATTGGGTGGGCACTGGGAGAACCGGGAGAAACTAGGGGGACTGGGGGCACTGGGAGAACTAGGAGGGACTGGGGGGATACTGGGAGGAGGTACTGGGAGAACTGGGAGAAACTGAGAAGGAACTAGGAGGGAGCTGTGTGGGCACTGGGAGGAATGGGAGGGACTGGGGGATACTGGGAGAATTGGGAGAAAAATGGAGAGGGACTGGGGGGCACTGGGAGAAACTGGGGGCACTGGGTGGGACTGGGAGGGACTAGGTGGAACTGGGGGGCACTGGGAGGGACTGGGACAAACTGGAGAGGGACTGGGGAACTGGGGAGGGACTGGGAGGGCACTGGGAGAATTGGGAGCAAACTGGGAAGGGCACTGGGGAGCAACTGGGAGGAACTGGGGGGATACTGGGAGAATTGGGAGCAACTGGGGAGGGACTGGAAGAGACTGGGGGCACTGGGGAGGAACTGGGGGGGCACTGGGAGGGCACTGGGAGGAACTGGGAGGAACTAGACTGGGAGAAACTGGGGCAGACTGAGAGGCACTAGGGGATACTGGGGAGGGATTGGGGAACACTGGGGGCACTGGGAGAAACTGGGGCAGACTGGGAGGTACTGGGAGGATACTGGGAAGGGATTGGGGAACGCTGGGGGCACTGGGAGGAACTGGGGGGATACTGGGAGAATTGGGAGCAACTGGGAGGGACTGGAAGAGACTGGGGGGCACTGGGAGAAAACTGGGAGGGCACTGGGAAGAACTTGGGGGGGCACTGGGAGGAACTGGGAGAAACTAGGGGCAGACTGGGAGGCACTAGGGGATACTGGGGAGGTTTGGGGGAACGGGGGCACTGGGAGGAACTGGGGGATACTGGGAGAGCTGGGAGCAACTGGGGAGGGACTGGGGAGAAACTGGGGGGGGAACTGGGAGGGCACTGGGAGGAACTGGGAGGAACTGGGAGGGCACTGGGAGGAACTGCTGGGGGAAACTGGGGCAGACTGGGAGGCACTGGGGGATACTGGGGAGGGATTGGGGAACACTGGGGGCACTGGGAGAAACTGGGAGGGGCACTGGGAGGAACTGGGGGGCACTGGGAGGAACTGGGAGAAACTGGGGCAGACTGGGAGGCACTGGGGGATACTGGGGAGGATTGGGGAACACTGGGGGGCACTGGGAGGAACTGGGGGGATACTGGGAGAATTGGGAGCAACTGGGAGGAACTGGGAGGAACTGGGAGGGCACTGGGAGGAACTGGGAGGGCACTGGGAGGAACTGGGAGAAACTGGGGCAGACTGGGAGGCACTGGGGGATACTGGGGAGGATTGGGGGAACACTGGGGGGCACTGGGAGGGGAACTGGGGGGCACTACTGGGGGGAACTGGGAGGAACTGGGAGGAGAACTGGGAGGGCACTGGGAGGAACTGGGAGGAACTGGGGGAAACTGGGAGGAACTGGGGGCACTGGGAGGGCACTAGGAGGAACTGGGAGGGCACTGGGAGGAACTGGGGAAACTGGGAGGAACTGGGAGGAACTGGGGGCACTGGGAGGAACTGGGAGGAACTGGGGGCACTGGGAGGAACTGGGAGGAACTGGGAGGCACTGGGAGAAACTGGGGCAGACTGGGAGGAACTGGGGGCACTGGGAGGAACTGGGGGCACTGGGAGGAACTGGGAGGAACTGGGAGGAACTGTGGCTGCCCCCAGGATGACCCCCAGCTCCAGCCCGGAGGAGACGGAGCCCGAGTCGGAGGAGACCCCAGAGCCTGCTGCCCAACGGGGGGGCTCGGTGAGGGCTGGGGGGCTGGGGGTCCCAGAGGGGTTTGGGGGGCTGGGGGGCTGGGGGTCCCAGAGGGGGTTTGGGGGGCTGGGGGGCTGGGGGTCCCAGAGGGGTTTGGGGGGGGGCTGGGGGGATTTGGGGGTTAGGCAGGACTTGGGGGGTCCCAGAGGGGGGTTTGGGGGGGATTTGGGGGGCTGGGAGGGTTTGGGGTGTCCCAGAAAATTTAGGAGGCTGGGGGGATTTGGGGGACTGGAAAAGACTTAGGGGGAACCCAGAGGGAATTTTGGGGGGCTGGGGGAATGTGGGGGGCTGGAAAAGACTGGAGGGGGTCCTGCAGTGGTTTGGGGGACTGGAAGGGTTTGGGGGTCCTAGAGAATTTGGGGGGTCAGAGGTGGTTTTGGGGGGGTTAGCAGGGATTCGAGGGGGTCCCAGAGGGGGTTTAGGGGGATTTGGGGGGCTGGGAGGGTTTGGGGGGATCCCAGAGGGATTTGGGGGGTCCAGAGGTGGTTTTGGGGGGGTCAGGAGGGATTTGGGGGGGTCCCAGAGGGGTCTGGGGGATTGGGGGCTGGGGGAATTTGGGGGGAAATTTCGGGGGCTGGGGGGATTTGGGGGACTGGAAAAGACTTGGGGGGGTACCCAGAGGGAATTTTGGGGGCTGGGGGAATGTGGGGGGCTGGAAAAGACTGGAGGGGGTCCTGCAGTGGTTTTGGGGGACTGGGAGGGTTTGGGGGCGTCTGGGGGGATTTGGGGGTCCTGGGAGGGTTTGCAGGGGGTCCCAGAGGAATTTGGGGGTTCTGAGGTGGATTTGGGGGTCATGAGGGATTTGGGGGGGCTGAGAGGTTTGGGGGGTCCCAGAGAATTTGCAGGGGGCTGGGGGATTTGGGGGGACTGGAAAAGACTTAGGGGGTAACCCGAGAGGGAATTTGGGGGGGCTGGAGGGAGTCCTGCAGTGGGTTTGGGGGTCATGAGGGATTTGGGGGGCTGGGGGATTTGGAGGGTCCCAGAGGGGGTCTGGGGGGGCCCGGAGGGAATTTGGGGGGTCAGGAGCTATTTGGGGGGTCCCTGGGGGGGATTTGGGGGCTGGGGACTCAGAGGGATTTGGGGGTCCCAGAGAGGTTCAGGGATAGATTTTGGGGTTCAGGGCTGGTTTTGGGGGTTCAGGGCTGGTTTTGGAAGTCAGGAATAGATTTTTGGGGTTCAGGGCTGGATTTTGGGGGTTCAGTGCTGGTTTTGGGAGTTGCAGGGATGGATTTTTGGGGTTCAGGGCTGGGTTTGGGGTTCAGGGATGGATTTTGGGGTTCAGTGCTGGTTTGGGGTGCAGGGCTGGATTTTTGGGGTTCAGGGATGGATTTTGGGGTTCAGCTCTGGATTTTTGGGGTGCAGGGACTGGTTTTGGGGGATCAGGAATAGATTTTGGGGTTCAAGATGGATTTTGGGGGTTCAGGGACTGGTTTTGGGGGATCAGGAATAGATTTTGGGGTTCAGCCCTGGATTTTTAGGGTTCAGGGACTGGTTTTGGGGGGGGTTTTGGGGAGTTCAGGGCTGAATTTGTGGGGATTTCAGGGATGGATTTTAGGGGGTTTTGGGGTTGCAGGAGGCTGGATTTGGAGGAGTCCCTGAGCGCCCCTCTCCCCTGCAGGCCCCGGCCCACAGCGCCCTTGGGGGCTCTGGGGTCCCGGCCCTGCCCCCTCCCCTGCTCCCCCAGCTCCCCCTGGACCTGGACTCGGAGGAGGAGCTGCAGATCGACGAGACCCCCCAAGGGCAGGGGCGCCGCCTGCCCGTGGGTACCCCAAACACCCGGAATAGCCCCAAAATAGCCCTCAAAATATCCCCAGAATATCCCAAAAACATCCCAGAATATCCCCAAAACATCTCAGAATATCCTCAGAAACATCCCATAAAATATCCTCAGAATATCCCCAAAACATCCCAGAATATCCCCAAAAAATATCCCCAAAAATATCCCAAAATATCCCCAAAATATCCCCTAAAACATCCCCAGAAACATCCCAGAATATCCCCAAAACATCCCAGAATATCCCCAAAATATCACCAAAACATCCCAGAATATCCCCAAAAACATCCCAAAATACCCTAAAATACCCCAAAATATCCCCAAAATATCTCCAAAATATCCCCAAAACATCCCAAAATATCCCAAAACATCCCAAAATATCCCCAAAACATCCCAGAATATCCCCAAAATATCACCAAAAACATCCCAGAATATCCCCAAAATATCACCAAAACATCCCAGAATATCCCCAAAACATCCCAAAATATCCCCAAAATATCCCCAAAAATATCCCAGAATATCCCCAAAACATCCCAGAATATCCCAAAAATATCTCCCAAAATATCCCCAAAACATCCCAGAATATCCCCAAACCTGACCCCCAAACCCCCTCAAACCCCATTTTTGGGGTGCCCCCAACCCCATTTCGGGGTCCCCCAATCCCATTTTGGGGTGTCCCCTAATCCCATTTTGGGGTGCCCTGACCCATTTTGGGGTCCCCCTGCCCAATTTGGGATCCCCGACCCGTTTCCAGAGTCCCCCGACCCAATTTCAGGGTCCCTCTGACCCGTTTTGGGGTCTCCTAACCAAATTTCAGGGGTCCCCCCATTTTGGGGTCCCTCCCCCATTTGGGGGTCCCTCCCTCCCCATTTTGGGGTCCCTCTGACCCGATTTGGGGTCCCTCCCCCCATTTTCGGGGTCCCCCCATTTTGGGGGTCCCTCCCTCCCATTTTGGGGGTCCCTCTGACCCGATTTCGGGGTCCCTCCCCCCATTTTCGGGGTCCCCCCATTTTGGGGGTCCCCCTCACCATTTTGGGGTCCCCCAATCACATTTTGAGGTCCCCCTAACTTAATTTTGGGGTCCCCCGACCCACTTTTGAGGTCCCCCTGACCCATTTTCGGGGTCCCCCCAATTTTGGGGTCCCCTGACCCATTTTGGGGTCCCCCTCACCATTTTGGGGTCCCCCTGCCCATTTTTGGGGTCCCCCAATCACATTTTGAGGTCCCCCTAACCCAATTTTTGGGGTCCCCTAGACCATTTTCGGGGTCCCCTTGACCCATTTTTGGGATCCCCTGACCCATTTTTGGGGTCCCCTGACTAATTTCGGGGTCCCCCTGACCGTTTTTGGGGTCCCCCTGACCCATTTTCGAGGTCCCCCTAACCCAATTTTGGGGTCCCCTGACCCATTTTTGGGATCCCCCTGACGCATTTTTGGGGTCCCCCAATCACATTTTGAGGTTCCCCTAACCCAATTTTTGGGGTCCCCTGACCCAATTTTGGCATCCCCCTAACCCTAATCTCATTTCGGGGTCCCCCCTGACCCATTTTGGGGTCCCCTGACCCACTTTTGAGGTCCCCTGACCCATTTTGGGGTCCCCCCATTTTTGGGGTCCCCTGACCCACTTTTGAGGTCCCCTGACCCATTTTTTGGGGTCCCCCCCATTTTGGGGTCCCCCCCAATTTTGGGGTCCCCTGACCCACTTTTGAGGTCCCCTGACCCATTTCGGGGTCCCCCTGACCCAATTTTGGGGTCCCCCGACCCGTTTCAGAGTCCCCCCGACCCAATTTTGGGGTCCGTCTGACCCGTTTTTGGGGTCTCCCTAACCCAATTTCGGGGTCCCTCCCCCCATTTCGGGGTCCCCTGACCCATTTTTGGGGTCCCCCCGGACCAATTTCGGGGTCCTCGACCCGTTCCCAGCGTCCCCTAACCCAATTTTAGGGGTCCCTCCCCCAATTTCAGGGGTCCCCCATTTTGGGGTCCCTCCCATTCGGGGTCCCCCCTGACCCGTTTTGGGGTCTCCCTAACGCAATTTCGGGGTCCCTCCCTCCCATTTCGGGGTCCCCTGACCCATTTCGGGGTCCCCCTGACCCGTTTTTGAGGTGCCCCTGACCCATTTGAGGTCCCCCCATTTTTGGGGTCCCCCCCATTTCGGGGTCCCCCCCATTTCGGGGGTCCCCCTGACCCATTTCGGGGTCCCCCCATTTTCGGGGTGCCCCTGACCCGTTTTTGGGGTCCCCAGGGCTCCCCCGGAAGCTGCCCCGGGCCAAGCCCTGCTCGGACCCGAACCGCGTCAGCGGGAGCCGGGGAGGTGGACTTCTGACATCGAGGTGGGGGGGCTTGGGGGAGTTTGGGGGATTGGGGGTTTGGGGGTTTGGGGGTCTTGGGAGCTTTTGGGGGGTTCTGGAGGGTTTTGGGGGGATCTTGGGGGATTTTGGGGGATTTGGGGGGTTTTGAGGGGATTTGGGGGTTTTGGGGGCTCTGGGAGGTTTTGGGGGATTTGGGGAGGATTTGGGGTGTCCTGAGGATGTTAGGGGAGTTTTGGGGGATTTTGGGTGTTTTAGGGGCTTTTTGGGGGGTTCTGGAGGGTTTTGGGGGATTGTGGGGGGAATTTGGGGAGTTTTGGGGGGATTTGGGGGTTCTGGGGGCTCTGGGAGGTTTTTGGGGTGTCCTGAGGGGATTTTGGGGGGCTTTAGGGGGAGTTTTGGGGGATTTTGGGTGTTTTGGGGGGCTTTTTGGGGGGGTTTTGGAGGGTTTGGGGGATTTTGGGGGATTTGGGGAGTTTTGGGGGATTTGGGGGTTTTGGGGGCTCTGGGAGGTTTTTGGGGTGTCTTGAGGGGATTTTGGAGGGGCTTTAGGGGAGTTTTAGGGGCATTTTGGGAGTTTTGGGGGGGATTATGGGGGGGATTTGGGGAGTTTTTGGGGGCTCTCATGGGGGTTTTGGGAGGCTCTGGGAGGTTTTTGGGGTGTCCTGAGGGATATTGGGGGAGTTTTGGGGGATTTTGGGTGTTTTGGAGGCTTTTTGGGGGCTCAGGGAGGTTTTGGGGAGGTTTTGGGGGATTTAGGTGTCCTGAGGGGACTTTGGGGGGATTTGGGGAGTTTTGGGGGGGATTTGGGGGGTTTTGAGGGGATTTGGGGGGTTTGGGGGGGCTCTGGGAGGCTTTTGGGGGATTTGGAGGTGTCCTGAGGGGATGTTAGGGGAGTCTTGGGGGATTTCGGGTGCTTTAGGGGCTTTTTTGGGGGGCTTTGCAGGGTTTTGGGGGACTTTAGGGGATTTAGGGGAGCTTTGGGGGATTTTGGATATTTTAGGGGCTTTTGGGGGAGTTTGGAGGGCTTTGGGGGACTTTGGGGGATTTAGGGAGTCTTGGGGGTCTTGGGGCTCTAGGAGGCTTTTGGGGAGGTCCTGAGGGGATTTTGGGGGCTTTAGGAGCCTTTGGGGGATCTTAGATATCTTAGGGAAAGCTTTTTGGGGGCTTTAGATGGTCTTAGGGGATTTTGGGGGATTTGAGGAGCTTTGGGGGATTTAGGGGAGCTTTTGGGGGATTTAGGGGGTCTTGGGGGGCTTGAGGGGCCCATGGGGCCTTTGGGGAATTTCATGGAAGCTTTGGAAGGATTTGGGGAGTTTTGGGGGTTTTAGGGTGTCCTGAGGGGATTTTGGGGGCTTTAGGAGATTTTGGGGGTTTTGAGGGGATTTTAGGGGCTCAGGGAGGTCTTGGGGATTTGAGGGAGGATCTGGGGTGTCCTGAGGGGATATTGGGGGGAGTTTTAGGGGATTTTAGGTGTTTTGGGGCCTTTTTTAGGGGCTTTGGAGGGTTTTGGGGGACTGTGGGGGATTTTAGGGAGCCTTTGGGGGATTTAGGGGGTTTTGGGGGCTCTGGGAGGTTTTTGGGGGGATTTGGGAGGATTTGGGGTGTCCTGAGGGATATTGGGGGAGTTTTAGGGGATTTTGGGTGTTTTGGGGGGGATTTTTGAGGGGTTTTGGAGGGTTTTGGGGGGATTTTGGGGGGGGATTTAGGGGGTTTTGGGGGGCTCTGGGAGGTTTTTTGGGGTGTCCTGAGGGGATATTGGGGGGAGTTTTGGGGGGATTTTGGGTGATTTAGGGAGTTTTGGGGGTTCTGGGAGGTTTTGGGGGATTTTGGGGGATTTGGGGGAGTTTTGGGGGGGATTTTGGGTGTTTTGGGGGCTTTTTTTGGGGGGGTTTTGGAGGGTTTTGGGGATTTTGGGGGGATTTGGGGAGTTTTGGGGGGATTTGGGGGTTTTGGAAGGATTTGGGGAGTTTTGGGGGTTTTAGGGTGTCCTGAGGGGATTTTAGGGGAGCTTTAGGTGGAGTTTTGGGGTTTTGGGGGATTTTGGGGGCTCGGGAGGTTTTTGGGGGATTTGAGGATGATGTGGGGTGTCCTGAGGGATATTGGGGCAATTTTTGGGGGATTTTGGGTGTTTTGGGGGCTTTTTTGGGGGGGTTTTGAGGGGTTTTTGGGGGGGATTTTGGGTGTTTTGGGGAGGATTTGGGGGTGTTCTGGGGGGCTCTGGGAGGTTTTTGGGGTGTCCTGAGGGGATTTTGGGGGCGCTTTAGGGGGGAGTTTTGGGGGATTTTGGGTGTTTTGGGGGCTTTTTTAGGGGGTTTTTGGGGGATTTTGGGGGGCATTTGGGGGAGTTTTTGGGGGGGGTTTGAGGGGGCTCTAGGGGGTTTTGGGGGAATTTATGAGGAGTTTTGGAAGGATTTGGGGTGTTTTGGGGTGTTTTGGGGTTTTAGGGTGTCCTGAGGGGATTTTGGGTGTTTCGGGGGGCTTTTTGGGTGGCTCTGGGAGGTTTTTGGGGTGTCCTGAGGGGATTTTGGGGGGGTTTGGGGGGGCTCTGGGAGGTTTTTGGGGGATTTTGGGTGTTTTAGGGGATTTTGGGGTGTCCTGAGGGGATTTTGGGGGCTTTCGGGGGTTTTGGGGGGCTCTGGGGGGTTTGGGGGTGTTCAGAGAGAACTGGGGGTCCTAAAAGGATTTTGGGGAGTTTTTGGGGGCTCTGGGAGGTTTTGGGGAATTTTGGGTGTTTGGGGGGGTTTTTGGGGGGCTCTGGGGGATTTTGGGGTAGATCTGAGGATCTGGATTTTGGATTTTTTAGGGACATTTTTGGGATAATTTTGGGACATTTTTGATATTTTTGGATATTTCTGGGATGGTTTCTTAGATATTTTGGAATATTTTTGGGATATTTTGGGATGGTTTTTGGGATATTTTGGGGGATACTTTCGGGACATTTTTGGGACTTTTGGATAATTTGAGAAATTTCTGGGGTGGTTTCTAGGATATTATGGGGGATAATTTTGGGATTTTTGGGACATTTTTGGATGTTTTTGGGCTGGTTTTTGGGATTTTGGGATAATTTGAGGATGATTTTTGGATTTTTTTTGGGACATTTTTGGGATAATTTTTGGACATTTTGATATCTTTTGTATATATTTTGGGGTGTTTTTGGGAATTTTTGGGTGGTTTTTGGGATGGTTTCTGGGATATTTTGGAATATTTTTGGGATATTTTTGGGATGTTTTTAGGATATTTTGGAGTGTTTTTTGGGATTTTTTTTATATTTTTTGGATATTTTTGGGATGGTTTTTGGGATATTTTGGGGGATACTTTTGGGACATTTTTGGGACATTTTGGGATAATTTTGGGAAATTTCTGGAGTGGTTTCTGGGATATTATGGGGGATAATTTTGGGACTTTTTGGGATAATTTTGGGACTTTTTGGGACATTTTTTGGATGTTTTTGGGGTGGTTTTTGGGATATTTTGTGATAATTTTGAGGATGATTTTTGGATGTTTTTTTGGGACATGCTGGGATAATTTTTGGACATTTTTTGATATCTTTTGGATATTTTTGGGGTGTTTTTGGAATTTTTGGGTGGTTTTGGGATGGTTTCTGGGATATTTTGGAATATTTTTGGGATATTTTGGGATGTTTTTAGGATATTTTTGGAGCGTTTTTTGGGATTTCTTTAATATTTTTTGGATATTTTTGGGATGGTTTTTGGGATATTTTGGGGAATAATTTTGGGACTTTTTAGGATAATTTTGGGACTTTTTGGGACATTTTTTGGGTGTTTTTGGGGTGGTTTTGGGGATTTTTGGGATAATTTGAGGATGATTTTTGGGAAATTTTGGGGATATTTTTGGGGATGTTTTGGGGTGGTTTTTGGGATATTTTGGGATATTTTTGGGTTGGTTTTTGGGGTAATTTTGGGATATCTTGGGGTGATTTTTGGGATATTTTTGGGACATTTTGGGATATTTTGGGACATTACCCCCAGGAGGATTACACACCACGGACTGGGATGGTTTTGGGATGATTTTTGGGTTAATTCTGGGATGGTTTTGGGGTGATTTTTGAGATATTTTTGGATGGTTTTTAGGATATTTTGGGCATATTTTTGGGGCATTTTGGGATAATTTTGGGACATTACTCCCCAGGAGGATTACACCACAGACTGAGGTTTTTTGGGATGGTTTTTGGGTTAATCTTGGGATGTTTTTGGGGTGATTTTTGGGATATTTTGGAGGTGGTTTTTAGGATATTTTTGGGATAATTTTGGGATATTTTGGGATAATTTTGGCACGTTTTCCCCCCAGGAGGATTACACCACGGACTGGGGTTTTGGGATGTTTTTGGGGAGATTTTTGGGATATTTTTGGGGTGGTTTCTGGGATATTTTGGGATATTTTTGGGACATTTTTGAGATATTTTGGGGTGGTTTCTGGGATATTTTGGGATAATTCTGAGGATGATTTTTGGATGGTTTTTAGGATATTTTTGGGATAATTTTGGGACATTTTGGGATAATTTTGGGATGTTTTCCCCCCAGGAGGATTACACCACGGACTGGGGTAGTTTTTGGGTTAATTTAAGGATATTTTTTGGGTGATTTTTGGGATATTTTGGGATAATTCTGAGATGATTTTTGGATGGTTTTTGGGATATTTTTGGGATGTTTTTGGGGTAGTTTCTGGGATATTTTGGGATATTTTTGGATGGTTTTGGGGACATTTTTGGGACATTTTTGGGACATTTTGGGATAATTCTGGCATGTTTTTGCCCCCCAGGAGGATTACACCACGGACTGGGATGGTTTTTGGGGTGGTTTTTGGGTTAACTTTGGGATATTTTTGGGATGATTTTTGGGTTAATTTTGGGCTGTTTTTGGGGTGATTTTTGGGATATTTTTGAGGTGATTTTTAGGATATTTTGGGATAATTCTGAGATGATTTTGGGATGGTTTTTAGGATATTTTTGGGATATTTTGGGATGTTTTGGGGTGATTTTGGGATATTTTTGGGATGGTTTTTAGGATATTTTTTGGGATATTTTGGGACGTTTTTGCCCCCCAGGAGGATTACACCACGGACTGGGATGGTTTTTGGGTTAATTTAAGGATATTTTTTGGGTGATTTTTGGGATATTTTGGGATGTTTTGGGGTGATTTTTGGGATATTTTTGGGGTGATTTTTAGGATATTTTGGGATAATTCTGAGATGATTTTGGGATGGTTTTTAGGATATTTTTGGGATATTTTGGGATGTTTTTGGGGTGATTTTTGGGATATTTTTGAGGTGGTTTTTAGGATATTTTTGGGATATTTTTGAGGTGGTTTTTAGGATATTTTTGGGATATTTTGGGACGTTTTTGCCCCCCCAGGAGGATTACACCACGGACGAGGAGGACGAGGGGGGCGCCGGGGGCAGCGCCGGGATCCTGGACCTGCTCAAGGCCAGCCGGCAAGTGGGGGCTCGAGTACCCCAGCTCAGGTCTGGGGGG
Organism: Luscinia luscinia; assembly: GCA_034336685.1. NCBI lineage: Eukaryota > Metazoa > Chordata > Aves > Passeriformes > Muscicapidae > Luscinia > Luscinia luscinia. The sequence continues at coordinate 25,700 of JAKWBO010000147.1, forward strand.
CCTGAGAGCTGGGGGCTTAGGGGGGCCCTGGGGGTTTGGGGTCCCTGGGGGTTTTTGAGGGGTCCCTGGCTGGGTTTTTGGGGGTCCCTGGGGAGTTTTGGGGTCCCAGGCTGGGTTTTTGAGGGTCCCTGGGGGTTATTTGGGGGTCCCAGTTTGGGTTCTGGGGGTCCCTGGGGTTATTTGGGGTCCCAGGCTGGGTTTTTTGGGGGTCCCTGGGGGGTTTTGGGGTCCCAGGTTGGGTTCCTGGTGGTCTCAGATGTTGTTTGGGGTTGAGTTTTGGGGGGTCCCTGGGGGTTATTTGGGGTCCCAGGTTGGGTTTTGGGGTCCCAGGTTGGGTTTTGGGGTCCCAGGCTGGGTTTTTGGGGTCCCTGGGTGTTATTGGGGTCCCAAGTTGAGTTTTGGGGGTCCCAGATGTTGTTTGGGGTTGGATTTTGGGGGCCCTGCGAGGTTTGGGGGCAGTTCTGGGGGCTGGGGGGGCTTTGGGGGCCCTGGGGGTTTTGGGGTCCCAGGTTTTGGTTTTGGGGTCCCAGATGTTGTTTGGGGTTGAGTTTTGGGGGTCCCTGGGGGTTATTTGGGGCCCCTGGGGGTTTGGGGGTCCCTGGGGGTTTTGGGGTCCCTAGGGGGGTTTTTTGGGGGTCCCTGGGGGTTATTTGGGGTCCCATGTTGGGTTCTGGGGGTCTCAGATGTTCTTTGGGGTTGGATTTTGGGGGCCCTGCGAGGTTTGGGGAGCAGTTCTGGGGCTAGGGGTGGGTTCTGGGGGTCCCTGGGGGTTTTGGGGTCCCAGGTTTGGTTTTGGGGGTCTCAGATGTTGTTTGGGGTTGAGTTTTGGGGGTCCATGGGGGTTATTAGGGTCACAAGTTGAGTTTTGGGGTTCCCAGGTTTGGGGTTTGGCTTTGGGGTTATTTGGGGTTTTGGGATCCTGGGTTGGGTTTTGGGGTCTCTTTTTTGGTTTTTTTTTCTGCTTTTTCCCATTTTTTATGCTTTTTCCCATTTCCCTCCCTTTTCCCCCAAATTTTCTCCTTTTCTTCCCCTTTTTCCCATTTTCCCCTTTTTCCCTTTCTTTCCCCAAATTTTCCTGGTTTTTCCCCTTTTTCCCCAAATTTCTCCTTTTTTTCTTCAAATTTTCCCCAAATTTTCCCCAAATTTTCCCCTAAACTTCCCCAAATTTTCCCCTTTTTCCCCTTTTTCCCCAAATTTTTCCCCTTTTCCCCAAATTTTCCCAAAATTTTCCCTTTTTCTTTCAATTTTTCCCCTTTTTCCCCGGATTTTCCCCAAACTTCCCCCAAATTTTCCTTTTTTCTTCAAATTTTCCCTTTTTTCCCTTTTTCCTCCAAATTTTCTCCAATTTTCCCCAAACTTCCCCAAAATTTTCCCTTTTTTCTTCAAATTTTTCCCCTTTTTTCCCCTATTTTCCCAAATTTTCCCCAATTTTTCCCAAACTTCCCCAAAATTTCCCTTTTTCTTCCAATTTTTCCCAAATTTCCCCAAACTTCCCCAAATTTTCCTTTTTTTCTTCTTCCAATTTTTCCCATTTTTTCCCCAAAAATTTTTCCCCCTTTCCCCTAAATTTTCCCAAAATTCTCCCCTTTTTCTTAAATTTTTCCCCCTTTTTCCCGAATTTTCCCCCAAACTTCCCCCAAAATTTTCCCTTTTTCCCCATTTTTCCCCGTTTTTCCCAAATTCTCCCCTTTTTCCTTCCAATTTTTCCCCTTTTTCCCCCTTTTTTACCCGTTTTTCCCCCAAACTTCCCCAAATTCTCCCCTTTTTTCCTTCCAATTTTTCCCCTTTTTCCCCTTTTTCCCCTTTTACCCGTTTTCCCCCAAACTTCCCCCAAATTTTCTTTTCCCCTTTTCCCCCTTTTCCCCCTCGTTTTTCCCCAAATTCCCCCTTTTTCCCTCCAATTTTCCCCTTTTTTCCCCCTTTTTACCCCTTTTTTCCCCAAATTTCCCCAAATTTTTCCCCTTTTTTCCCCTTTTTCCCCCTTTTCCCCATTTTCCCCCAAATTCTCCCCTTTTTCCTTCCAATTTTTCCTCCTTTTTCCCCTAATTTCCCAAACTTCCCAAATTTTCCCTTTTTCCCCTTTTCCCCATTTTCCCCGTTTTTTCCCAAATTCTCCCCTTTTTTCCTTCCAATTTTCCCCTTTTTCCCCCTTTTCCCCCTTTTTCCCCCTTTTTACCTGTTCTTCCCCCAAACTTCCCCCAAATTTTCCCCTTTTTTTCCTCTTTTTTCCCCTTTTTTCCTCCTTTTTCCCCTTTTTTCCCCCATTTTCCCCATTTTCCCCAAATTCTCCCCTTTTTCCTTCCAATTTTTCCCCTTTTCCCCATTTTCCCTGTTTTTTCCCAAATTCTCCCTTTTTTCCTTCCAATCTTTCCTTTTTTCCCCCCTTTTTCCCCTTTTTCCCCATTTTTCCCCAAATTCTCCCCTTTTTCCTTCCAATTTTCCCCTTTTTCCCCCATTTTTCCCCATTTTCCCCCATTTTCCCCATTTTTCCCCAAATTCTCCTTTTTTTTTCCTTCCAATTTTTCCTCGTTTTTCCCCCTTTTTACCCGTTCTTCCCCCAAACTTCCCCCAAATTTTTCCCTTTTTTTTCCTTCCAATTTTCCCCTTTTCCCCATTTTCCCCATTTTTCCCCAAATTCTCCCTTTTTCCTTCCAATTTTTCCCCCTTTTCCCCCAGCGAGGCGCCCGCCTCCCCCAGCAGCGAGGCCATCCAGGGCATGCTCAGCATGGCCAACCTGCTGCATGGGGACCCCCCTGGCCCCCAAACTGGTGGGGAGGGGCGGGGAAGCCCGGGGGTCAGGGGTCCCAGCGAGCGCCCCCGCCCCCGGAGCAGCGACAGCGAGGGGAGGGGAGCCTGGACGAGCAGGACAGCCTGGGGGCCTGCTTCAAGGATGCTGAGTACAGTGAGTGAAAGCACCCCAGAAATATCCCAGAAATATCCCAAAAATATCCCAAAAGTATCCCAAAAGTATTCCAGAAATATCCCAAACCCACCCCAAAAATATCCCAAAAGTATCCCAAAAATATCCCAGAAATATCCCAAAAGCACCCCAAAATATCCCAAACCGACCCCAAAATATCCCAAAATTATCCCAAAGTATCCCAAAAATATCCCAAAATTATCCCAAAAGTATCCCAAAAATATCCCAAAAATATCCCAAAAGTATCCCAGAAATATCCCAAACCCACCCCAAAAATATCCCAAAAACACCCCAGAAATATCCCAGAAATATCCCAGATATCATCCGAAAACCAGCCCAACCAGGCTGCTTCAAGGATTCTGAGTACAGTGAGTGAGCCCCAAAAAATACCCCAAAAACATCCTAAAATATCCATAAAATCATCCCAGAAACATCCCAAAGTATCCCAGAAATATCCCAGAAATATCCCAAAAACACCCCAGAAATATCCCAAAAACACCCCAAAAATATCCCAGAAATATCCCAAAAATATCCCAGAAATATCCCCCAACCAGCCTGCTTCAAGGATGCTGAGTACAGTGAGTGAAAACACCCCAGAAATATCCCAAACCCACCCCAAAAATATCCCAAACCCACCCCAGAAATATTCCAAAAACACCCCAAAAATATCCCAAAAACACCCCAAAAATATCCCAAAATTATCCCAAAGTATCCCAAAATCATCCGAAAACCAGCCCAACCAGGCTGCTTCAAGGATCTGAGTACAGTGAGTGAGCCCCAAAAATAGCCCAAAACCACCCAAAAATATCCCTAAAATCACCCCAAAAACATCCTAAAATATCCCTGAAATCACCCCAAAAACATCCTAAAATATCCCTAAAATCACCCCAAAAATATCCTAAAAGTATCCCAAAAACACCCCAAAAGTATCCCAAAAACACCCCAAAAATATCCCAAACCCACCCCAAAAATATCCCAAAATTATCCCAAAAATATCCCAAAATTATCCCAAAGTATCCCAGAAATATCCCAAAAATCATCTGAAAACCAGCCCAACCAGGCTGCTTCAAGGATCTGAGTACAGTGAGTGAGCCCCAAAAAATAGCCCAAAACCACCCAAAAATATCCCTGAAATCACCCCAAAACATCCTAAAATATCCCTGAAATCACCCCAAAAACATCCTAAAATATCCCTAAAATCACCCCAAAAACATCCTAAAATATCCCTGAAATCACCCCAAAAACATCCTAAAATATCCCTAAAATCACCCCAAAAATATCCTAAAAGTATCCCAAAACACCCCAAAAGTATCCCAAAACACCCCAAAAATATCCCAAACCCACCCCAAAAATATCCCAAAATTATCCCAAAGTATCCCAAAAATATCCCAAAAGTATCCCAGAAATATCCCAAAAATCATCCGAAAACCAGCCCAACCAGCCTGCTTCAAGGATGCTGAGTACAGTGAGTGAGCCCCAAAAAATACCCCAAAAACATCCTAAAATCATCCCAAAAATATCCCAAACCCACCCCAAAAATATCCCAGAAATATCCCAAACCCACCCCAAAAATATCCCAGAAATATCCCAAAACCACCCCAGAAATATCCCAGAAATATCCCAAACCCACCCCAAAATTATCCCAAAAGTATCCCAAAAACACCCCAAAAATATTCCAAACTATCCCAGAAATATCCCCCCACCAGGCTGCTTCAAGGATGCTGAGTGCAGTGAGTCAACCCCAAAAACATTCTAAAAACACCCCAGAAATATCCCAAAATCATCCCAAAAATATCCCAAAAGTATCCGAAAAATACCCCAAAAACATCCCAAAAATACCCCACAACCAGGCTGCTTCAAGGATGGAGTATAGTGAGTGAGCCCCAAAAAATGCCCCAAAAACATCCTAAAATCACCCCAAAAATATCCCCAAAATACCCCAAAAATACCTAAAAAACACCCCAAAAATATCCCTAATATACCCCAGAAATATCCCAAAAATATCCCAAACCCACCCCAAAAATCACCCCAAAACCAGCCCAAACCAGCCTGCCTCAAGGATGCTGAGTACAGTGAGTGAAACCCAAAATGTCCCAAAAATATCCCAAACTCTCCCCAAAAATATCCCAAAACCATCTCAAAACCAGCCCAAAAATCACCACCAAATTCACCCCAAAATTACTCCAAACCCACCCCAAAATATCCCCAAAATTCTCCAAAAATTCACCAAAACATCCCAAATGCCCTAAAACCATGGAGACGTCCCCAGGAGTCCTGGGCCATTTTGAAAATGCTGAGTTTGAGATCCTTGAGGCACCTGGGTGGTATAAGACCTTGAGACGTCACAGGGAGTCTAGTGCCCCCAGGGCTGTGAGTCTTTGAAGTCTGAAGATTCTTGGGACCCCCAGGTGTACAAGACCTTGCAGGAACGTCCCCAGGAGTCACAGTTTTAGGGCGTGAAAAGGCCACAGATCCCGAGGTTCGCCCAGGGCCTTGGTGCACAGAGCCACTTGAGGCGTGCAGAGATCTGGTGCTGGTATGAGAGCATTTTAGTCTTTGAAGATGTGACACTGAGTCTTTCAGAGACACTTTGAAATATCAAGGACATTGAAGTATTTGACAAGAAGTATTTTGAGTCCCCCAAGGGATTCACAAGGCATCAGATGTATAGATATACAAGATCCCAGATGCTTTTAGGGCCAAAGGCCATGAGGTTCTGAGAGTCATAGGAGCCTAGTGTATAAGATACTTACCCAAAGGGTCCCAGATCATCAGGGCTGACAGAAAGTGCCCAAGATCTGAGATCCGTGAGGCATTTTGAACAGGTCATTTAAAGGAGTCTAGATCTTTGGGCCAAGAAGATGCTGGAATCTTTTTGAGATCACAGGAGCATGAGTGGCATAAGACCACTTTGAGATCCCAAGATCATCGGGACGGCCAGAAAGTATTTTAAGTCTAAAGGCATTTTCGTGCCTGAGTACTTTGAGTCACAAGGTCACAGGGCCAGGGCCCAGATCACAGGGATTCTTAGAGCACTTTGGAGTGTACAAGACCACTTTGGATCCCCAGATCTGGGCCGTGAGGCCCAAGATCTGAGGTCCCCAGAAATTTTAGTGTACAAGGACACTTTAAAGTCACAGGTCATGGGTATTGAAGATCTTTGAGTCCCAGGAGTCACAGAAGCATTTGGGTGGCCTCAAGACACTTGGGATGTCCCAAAGTCATCAAGGTCACAGGGCCAAAAGAGATGTAAGATCTCCCCAGGGATTCATGAGGCCTTTAGTGTATGAATACTTGGGATGTCCCAAGATCTGGTCTTCCAGATCTTGAAAGATCTAGGGATTCCCAGGGATTCGCCAAGGCCACTTTGGAGTGGCCTAAGGCCACTTTAAGGAGTCCCCAGTCTAGGGCAAGGCCCAAGATCCCCAAAATCCCAAAGTCCCCAAGGCATTTAGTGGCCTAAAGCCACCCCAAAATCCCCCAAGGCAACACAAAGGCTTTAAGGTCCCAAGGGATTCACTTAGGAGCACTTGGATGTACAAGGCCCTTACAGGATGTGTCCAAAAGGAGCCCCGTGAAGAAATGCCCCAAGGCAAATCCTGAAATGCCACCCAAAGTCTGAGCGCCCCGTGCCTGGAAGTCACTTTGAGTCACAGTCTTACAGACATGAAAAAGACCATGGAAGTTAAAGTCCTTAGGCCTTTGAGTGCACAGACCTTTTAAGTCTTTAGTCTTTTTGGGATGTGAAAATTTTAAGTTTGCAAAAAGTCACAAGGTATGAAAAATTTTGGAATTACAAATTCTTTGTTTACAGTGTTTGGGGCCATGGTGGCATCCCCTGACCCCCTTTTCCTGCCCCCAAAACCCCCAGGACCCCCTGAACCCCAAATTTCTTTCCCCCAGTTTATCCCTCCCTGGAGTCGGACGAGGACGACCCCGCCCTAAAATCGCTCCCCAAAAGAAGAAGGTGACGGACGACGCCCCTGGAGCCCCAAAAGGTTTGGGGGGAATTTTTTGGGGGGCTGGGGTCGTTTTAGGGGGAAAAATTTGGGGGATTTTTGGGGAGTTCCTGGGTAGGGCTGGGGTGGTTTGGGGGTGAGTTTTGGGGGTAGAAGAGATTTGAGGGGGCCTGGGGGAATTTGGGGTTCAAGGTGTGGGATTTGGGGTCCCCTGATGGGAAATTTGGGGTGCCTGGGAGTGGAATTTGGGGTCCCTGAGGGAAATTTGGGGTGCCTGGGGTGGAATTTGGGGTTCCTGGAGTTGGGATTGGGGGTCTCTGGGGGGATTTGGAGTCTCTAGGTTGGAATTTGGGGTCTCTGGGAGAATTTGGGGTTCATGGGGTGGGATTTGGGGGTCCTTGGGGTGGGATTTGGAGTCTCTAGGTTGGAATTTGGGGGTTCATGGGGAATTTGGGGTTCCTGGGTGGGGATTTGGGGTCCTTGGAGTTGGGATTTGGGGCTCCTGGGGGTATTTGGGGGTTCCTGGGGTGGAATTTGGGGTCCCTGAGGAAATTTGGGGTTCCTGGGGTGGAATTTGGGGTCCCTGATGGGAAATTTGGGGTTCCTGGGGTGGGATTTGGGGTTCATGGGGGATTTGGGGTCTCTGGGGTGGATTTGGGGTCCCTGATGGGAAATCTGGGGTTCATGGGGGGAATTTGGGGTTCCTGGGTTGAGATTTGGGGTTCCTGGGGGAATTTGGGGTGCCTGGGGGTGGAATTTGGGGTTCCTGGGTTGGGATTTGGGGGTGCCTGGGGATTTGGGGGTACCTGAGGGAAATTTGGGGGTCTCTGGGGTGGAATTTGGGGTCCTTGGGTTGGAATTTGGGGTTCCTGGGGTGGAATTTGGGGTCTCTGGGGGTGGAATTTGGGGTCCCTGAGGGGAAATTTGGGGTTCCTGGGGTGGAATTTTGGGGTCCCTGATGGGAAATTTGGGGTTCCTGGGTTGGGATTTGGGGTCTCTGGGGAATTTGGGGGTCATGGGGTGGGATTTTGGGGTCCCTGCGGGAAAATTTGGGGGTTCCTGGGGTGGAATTTTGGGGTCCCTGATGGGAAATTTGGGGTTCCTGGGGTGGAATTTGGGGTTCCTGGGGGGATTTGGGGTGCCTGGGTGGGATTTGGGGTCCTTGGGTTGGAATTTTGGGGTTCATGGGTTGGGATTTGGGGTTTATGGGATGGGATTTTGGGGTCTCTGGGGTGGGATTTTGGGGTCCCTGATGGGAAATTTTAGGGTGCCTGGGGTGGAATTTTGGGGTTCCTGGGTTGGGATTTTGGGGTTCCTGGGGGATTTTGAGGTTCATGGGGAATTTGGAGTCTCTAGGTTGGAATTTGGGGTTCATGGGGTGGGATTTGGGGGTACCTGATGGGAAATTTGGGGTGCCTGGGTGAGATTTTAGGGTCTCTGGGGTGGAATTTGGGGTCTCTGGAGGGGATTTGGTGTTCCTGGGTTGGGATTTGGGGGTGCCTGGGGTGGAATTTTGGGGTCCCTGATGGGAAATTTTGGTGTTCCTGGGGTGGAATTTGGGGTTCCTGGGGGATTTGGGGTGCCTGGGGTGGGATTTGGGGTCCTTGGGTTGGAATTTGGGGTTCATGGGTTGGGATTTGGGGTTCATGGGATGGGATTTGGGGTCTCTGGGGTGGAATTTGGGGTCCCTGATGGGAAATTTTGGGGTAGCTGGGGTGGAATTTGGGGGTTCCTGGGGGATTTGGGGTTCCTGGGGTGGAATTTGAGGTTCATGGGGAATTTGGAGTCTCTAGGTTGGAATTTGGGGTTCCTGGGGGATTTGGGGTCTCTGGGGTGGAATTTGGGATTCCTGGGTTGGGATTTTGGGGTCCTTGGGTTGGAATTTGGGGTCTCTGGGGGGAATTTTGGGGTTCCTGGGGTTGGGATTTGGGGTTCCTGGGGTGGAATTTGGGGTTCCTGGGTTGGGATTTGGGGTTCATGGGGAATTTGGGGGTCTCTGGGGGATTTGGGGGTCCCTGAGGGAATTTGGGGTCCTTGGGTTGGAATTTTAGGGTTCCTGGGTTGGAATTTAGGGTTCATGGGATGGGACTTGGGGTCTCTGGGGGATTTTGGGGTCTCTGGGGTGGGGATTTGGGGTCGCTGGAGTGGAATTTGGGGGTTCCTGGGGTGGGATTTGGGGTTCCTGGGTTGGGGATTTGGGGTCTCTGGGGAATTTGGGGTCATGGGGTGGGATTTGGGGTTCCTGGGGGAATTTGGGGTTCCTGGGGTGGAATTTAGGGTTCCTGGGTTGGGGATTTGGGGATCCTGGGGTTGGGATTAGGGGTCTCTGGGGAGGATTTGGGGTCCCCCCTGCCTTGGTTGGGGTCGGATTTTGGGGTGTCCCCTTTATTTTTGCCCTGATTGTGGGGTCTCCCCCCCTGCCCTGCTGTTTTCAGGGTGTCCTCCTTTTTCCTTGGCCTGATTTTGGGGTGTCCCCCTTTATCCAAGGCCTGATTTTGGGGTGCCTGTGTTTATTCCCTGCTGATTCCGGGGTGTCCCCGCTTATCCCACGCTGATTTCGGGTGCCCCCTGTACTCGAGCTCTGATTTCAGGGTGCCCCCTTGTTCCACACGCTGATTTTCAAGTGTCCCCCTGTATTTGAGCTCTGATTTCGGGTGTCCCCCTGTCCCACACTGATTTCGGGGTGCCTGTGTTTATCCCACGCTGGATTTCGGGGGTGTCCCCCTGTATTTGAGCTCTGATTTCGGGGTGCCCCCTGTCCCACGCTGATGTCGGGGTGCCCCCATGTCCCGCTCTGATTTCGGGTGTCCCTGTCCCTGCTGATTTCGGGTGCCTGTGTTTATCCCTGCTGATTTCGGGTGTCCCCTGTCCCTGCTGATTTCGGGGTGTCTGTGTTTATCCCTGCTGATTTTGGGGTGCCCCCTGTCCCTGCTGATTTCGGGGTGTCCCCTGTCCCTGCTGATTTCGGGGGTGCCTGTGCTTATCCCTGCTGATTTCGGGTGCCCCCATGTCCCGCCTCTGATTTCGGGGTGCCCCTGTCCCACGCTGATTTCGGGGTGTCCCCGTTTATCCCTGCTGATTTCGGGGTGCCCCCATGTCCCGCTCTGATTCCGGGTGCCCCCTGTCCCTGCTGATTTCGGGGTGTCTGTGTTTATCCCTGCTGATTTCGGGGTGCCCCATGTCCCTGCTGATTTCGGGGTGCCTGTGCTTATCCCTGCTGATTTCGGGGTGCCCCCATGTCCCGCTCTGATTTCGGGGTGTCCCCGTTTATCCCTGCTGATTTCGGGGTGCCCCCTGTCCCTGCTGATTTGGGGTGCCCCCTGTCCCGCTCTAATTTCGGGGTGCCCCTGTCCCTGCTGATTTCGGGGTGCCTGTGTTTATCCCTGCTGATTTCGGGGTGCCCCTGTCCCACGCTGATTTCGGGTGCCCCCTGTCCCTGCTGATTTCGGGGTGTCCCCTGTCCCACGCTCTGATTTCGGGGTGCCCCTGTCCCTGCTGATTTCGGGGTGTCCCCTGTCTCACGCTGATTTCGGGGTGCCCCTGTCCCTGCTGATTTCGGGGTGTCCCCTGTCCCACGCTGATTTCGGGGTGCCCCCTGTCCCTGCTGATTTCGGGGTGCCCCTGTCCCACGCTCTGATTTCGGGGTTCCCCCTGTCCCTGCTGATTTCGGGTGCCCCTGTCCCCTGCTGATTTCGGGGGTGCCTGTGTTTATCCCTGCTGATTTCGGGGTGCCTGTGTTTATCCCTGCTGATTTCGGGGTGCCCCCTGTCCCTGCTGATTTCGGGGTGTCCCCGCTTATCACACGCTGATTTCGGGGGTGCCCCCATGTCCCGCTCTGATTTTCGGGGGTGTCCCCAGCGCTGGTGACGCCGTCGCTGCCGCGCCAGAGCCGCCCGGTGCGCTGAGGGGACGCGCGTGGCCTCGGTGGAGACCGGGCTGGCGGCGGCTGCTAAGCTGGCCCAGCAGGTGAGCTGGGAGCACTGGGAGCACTGGGAGCTACTTGACTACTGGGAACACTGGGGGAAGGTTTGGGGTTTGGGGGACATTTTTGGGGGTCCACGGGGGATTTGGGGTGATTTGGTTTATTAGGGGAGATTTGGGGTGCCAAGCTGGCCCAGCAGGTGAACTGGGAGCACTGGGAGCTACTGGGAGCTACTGGGAGCACTGGGGAGGAAGGTTTGGGGTTTGGGGAGCATTTTTGGGGGGTCTAGGGGAGGTTCTGGGGGTTTTGGGGTGCCAAGCTGGCCCAGCAGGTGAGCTGGGAGCACTGGGAGCTACTGGGAGCACTGGTGGGGGAAGGTTTGGGGTTTTGGGGGACATTTTTGGGGGGTCCACGGGTGATTTGGGGTGCTAAGCTGGCCCAGCATGTGAGCTGGGAGCACTGGGAGCACTGGGGTAGGTGGTGTGGGGTTTGGGGGAATTTCTGGGGGTTCAGGGGTGATTTGGGGTGCCAAGATGGCCCAGCAGGTGAACTGGGAGCACTGGGAGCTACTGGGAGCTACTGGGAACACTGGGGGCGGTGTGGGGTTTGGGGGGAATTTTGGGGGTCCACGGGGGGATTTTGGGGGTGATTTTGGGGGTGATTTGGTTTATTAGGGAGATTTGGGGTGCCAAGCTGGCCCATCAGGTGAGCTGGGAGCTACTGGGAACACTTGGAGCACTGGGAGCACTGGGAGGGCGGTGTGGGGTTGGGGGCATTTTTGGGGGTCCAGGGGGATTTCAGGGGTCCCAGGGGCGTTCTGGGGGTTCAGGGGTGATCTGGGTTGTTAAACTGGCCCATCAGGTGAACTGGGAGCACTGGGGGAACTGGGAGCTACTGGGAGGGACTGGGAGCACTGGTGGGGAAGGTTTGGGGTTTTGGGGAGCATTTTTGGGGGTCCAGGGGAGGTTCAGGGGTGATTTGGTTTATTAGGGGAGATTTGGGGTGCTAAGCTGGCCCAGCGGATGAGCTGGGAGCACTGGGAGCTACTGGGAGGGTGGTGTGGGGTTTGGGGGACATTTCTAGGGGTCCAGGGGGGTTCAGGGGTGATTTGGGGTGCTAAGCTGGCCCAGCAGCTGAACTGGGGAGCAACTGGGAGCTACTGGGAACACTGGGGGGCGGTGTGGGGTTTGGGGGAATTTTGGGGGTGTCCAGGGGGATTTTGGGGGTGATTTGGTTTATTAGGGGAGATTTGGGGTGCCAGGCAGGCCCAGCAGGTGAACTGGGAGCACTGGGAGCTACTGGGAGGCGGTGTGGGGTTTGGGGGGCATTTTTGGGGGTCCAGGGGTGATTTTAGGGGGTCCCGGGCGCGTTCTGGGGGGTTCAGGGGTGATTTGGGTTGTTAAACTGGCCCAGCAGGTGAGCTGGGAGCTACTGGGAGGAACTGGGAGCACTGGGGGGCGGTGTGGGATTTGGGGGAGCATTTTTGGGGGTCCAGGAGGCGTTCAGGGGATGATTTGGGTTTTAAACCGGCCCAGCAGGTGAACTGGGAGCACTGGGGGAACTGGGAGCTACTGGGAGGGACTGGGAGCACTGGTGGGGGAAGGTTTGGGGTTTTGGGGGAATTTTTGGGGGTCCAGGGGGATTTTGGGGGTGATTTGGTTTATTAGGGAGATTTGGGGTGCCAAGCTGGCCCAGCAGGTGAACTGGGAGCTACTGGGAGGAACTGGGAGGGGCAGTTTTGGGGTTTGGGGGTGTTGGGATGGTGAGACCCCTCAGATCCCTCTCTAGACCCACAGCACCCCCAGACCCCATAAATCCCTCCCTGACCCCCCAAATCCCATAAATCCCCCAAATCCCTCCTGACCCCAAAATCCCCCAGAAATCCCCCAAATCCCCCAAACCCCCATGAATCCCCCCAAAGTCCCATAAATCCCTCCTGACCCCTAAATCCCCTAAATCTCCCCAAGCCCCATAAATCCCCCATAAATCCACCCTGTCCCCCAAAATTTCTCCCAAATCCCATAAATCCCTCCTGATCCCCCTAAACCCCCATCAATCCCCCCCTGTGACCCCCCAAACCCATAAATCCCTCCTGACTTCCCTAAATTCCCATAAATCCCCCAAACCCCCCCAAATTCCCCATAAATCCCTCCTGCCCCGTGCAAACTCCCATAAATCCCCTAAAACCCCATAAATCCCCCCAAACCCCCATAAATCCCTCCCTGACCCCCCCAAGCACCCCATAAACTCCTCCCTAATCCCCCAAACACTCCATAAATCCCTCTGTGACCCCCCAAAACCCCCATAAATCCCCCAAATCCCCATAAATCCCCCAAATCCCCATAAATCCCCCCAAATCCCCATAAATCCCCCAAACCCCCATAAATCCCCTAAACTCCCCATAAATCCCCAAGCCCCATACACCCCCAAGCCCCCTGACCCCCAATTCCCTCCCCCCAGGGAGCACCGCAAGCTGCAGCGCAGGAAGGGCCCGGCCAAGCGCCGCCCCTCCCCCCTCCCCCGAGGAGGAAGAGGAGGAGGAGGAGGGACGAGGAGGAGGAGGAGGAGGAGGAGGAAGAGGAAGACCCCGAAGCCGACCCCGAGGGGGGTGATGGTGGGGGCGGGGTAGGGGATCCCTGAGCCCGAGGCGGAGCTGGGGGTGGGGGAGGGAGGCGGAGCCCCAGGAGCTCCCCAGGACCCCTGTACCCCCAGCCTGGCTGACCACGAGTACACGGCGCGGCCGGGGGCCAGGACCCCCGGGGCTCAGCCCGGCCGAGCCCCCACCCCATGGCCCAGGGGTGTTCCTGAGCCAGCGCCGCGGGGACCCTCGGCGCGGCGCCCCAGCCACGGTGAGGGGCAGGGGTCTGGGGAGGGTTTGAGGGGGTTTGGGGAGGGTTTGGGGAGGGTTTGGGGGGATTTGGGGAGGGTCTGAGGGGTTTGGGGAGGGTCTGAGGGGATTTGGGAGGATTTGGGGAGGGTCTGGGAGGGGTTTGGGGAGGGTTTGGGAGCATTTGGGGAGGGTCTGGGGAGTTTGGGGGATTTGGGGATTTGGGAGAGGTCTGAGGGGTTTGGGGGGATTTGGGGAGGGTCTGAGGGGTTTGGGGGATTTGGGGGAGGGTTTGAGGGGTTTGGGAAGGGTCTGAGGGGGTCTGGGGGAGGGTTTGAGGGATTTGGGGAGGGTTTGAGGGGTTTGGGGAGGTCTGAGGGGTTTTGGGAGGTTTGGGGGCATTTGGGGAGGTCTGAGGGGATTTGGGGAGGGTTTGGGGCATTTGGGGAGGGTCTGAGGGGGTTTGGGGGGATTTGAGGAGGGTCTGAGGGGGTTTGGGGAGGATTTGGGGAGGGTCTGAGGGGGTTTGGGGAGGGTCTGAGGGATTTGGGGAGAGTCTGGGGAGGGTTTGAGGGGTTTGGAGAGTGTTTGAGGGATTTGGGGAGGGTCTGAGTGGGTCTGGGGGTGCAGCAGGGGGGTTTAGGGGGATTTGGGGGTTTTAGGGGATATCTCAGGGGTATGGGGTAGTTGTGGGGGTGTCTGAGGGGTTTGGGGAGGATTTGGGGGTGTTTGGGGGGATTTGGGGGTACTGCAGGGAGGCTTGGGGGTGTCTCAGGGTGTCTGAGGGGGGCTTTGAGGGGGCTGCAGGGGAATTTGGGGGATTTGGGGGATTTAGGGGTGTCTGAGGGATTTGGGGAGCATTTGAGGAATTTAGAAGTGCAGCAGGGAGGTCTGGGGATTTTGGGAGGGTTTGAGGGATTTGGGGAGTGCTGCAGGAGGTTTGAGGGGGATTTGGGGGTATTTGAGGGAGTTTGGGGGGTTTGGGGGATTTAGGGGTGTCTGAGGGATTTGGGGGAGGGTTTGAGGCGGTTTAGGGTGCAGCAGGGAGGTTTGGGGGATTTGGGGTGTCTGAGGAATTTGGGAGGGCTGCAGGGGATTTGGGGATCTTTGGGAGCATCTGAGGAGGTTTAGGGGTGCCTGAGGAAGTTTAGGGAGGATTTGGGGGTGCTGCAGGAGGATTTGGGGGTCTCAGGGTGTCTGAGGGATTTTGGGGGTGCTGTGTGGGGGTTTGGGGGCTGCAGGAGGATTTGGGGGTGTCTGAGGGGTTTGAGGGTGTCTGAGGAGGTTTGGAGGAGTTTGGGGGTACTGCAGGGGGTTTTGGGGGCTGCAGGGAATTTTGGGGTGCTGCAGGGGGTTTGAGGGTGTCTGAGGGGTTTTGGGGGTCTGAGGAGGTTTTGGGGTACCCTGACCCTGAGGGTTTTTAGAAGGTTCCCCTGGCTCTGAGGGATTTTTGGGGGTATTTGGGGCTCCAGGGTTTTTAGGGGTTCCCTGGTTCTCGAGGTTTTTGGGGATTCCCTCGCCCTGAGGGTCTTTAGGGAGCTCTGAGGGTTTTTGGGGGTTCCCTGGCTCTGAGGGATTTTGGGGGCTCTCAGGGGTTTTTTGGGGGTTCCCCTGGCTCTGAGGAGTTTTGGGCTTTCAGGGTTTTCTGGGGTGTTCCCTGGCTCTGAGAGGATTTTGGGGGTGTGTTCGGGGCTTTCAGGGGTTTTTGGGGGTTCCCCTGGCTCTGAGGAGTTTTCTGGGGTGTTCCCCTGGCTCTGAGAGGATTTTGGGGGTGTTTGGGGGCTCTCAGGGTTTTCTGGGGTGTTCCTCTGACTCTGAGGGATTTTGGGGGGTGTGTTCGGGCTCAGAGGGTTTTTTAGGGGTTCCCCCTGGCTCTGAGGGATTTTTGGGGGTGTGTTCGGGGCTCTCAGGGGTTTTTGGGGGGTTCCCTGGCTCTGAGAGGATTTTTGGGGGTTTTTGGGGGCTCTCAGGGGTTTTTGTGGGTTCCCCTGGCTCTGAGGGGGTTTTGGGGGCTCTGAGGGGTTTTGGGGGTGTGTTGGGGCCTCAGGTGTTTTTATGGGTTCCCTGGCCCGGAGGGTTGCGCTGGATTTTGGGGTCCCCACCCCCGTGCCGCTGACCCCGCCCCTCCCTCAGGGAAGCGCCCCGGAAGGGTTTGGCCACGGCCAAGCAGCGCCTGGGCCGGATCCTCAAGATCCACCGCAACGGGAAACTGCTGCTGTGAGGGCGGGGCCGGCCACGCCCTGCGAGCCCGCCCTGCCGCGACCCGTGGGCGGGCCGGGCGAAAGGGCAGGGCCAGACGAGACCACGCCCAACAGAAAAGCGCTGCGCTCGCTCAAAGGGCGTGGCTTAATTTATGCCCCGCCCACAATGCAACCCACACCTCACAAGCCACGCCCATTTTGCCATATACGGTAAAAGAGGCGTGGCTACCATATCGCTAAGCCACGCCCCCAAGGATGAAGCGGCGTTTTGGCCACGCCCACTCCAGTTCCCGCCTTCCCATTGGCTGTGCGGGGGTTGGGGGCGGGGCTGTCTCGTTCCGCCTCCAGGAGCTCAGGCGATTGGACAGCCCCACCCCACAGCTGCAGGAGGGGCGGAGCCATTTGGATTGGGTTTTTGGCCCCTCCTCAAAAATGTCTTCAGGTTGATTGACGGGGCGAGGTCGCTTCCATTGGCTGCCCCCGTTTTGTAGGCGTGTCCGAGGCCGCGGCCCGCCCCCTCTCCTTTTGTATTTGTAGAATAAAAAGGAAAATTAAAAAGTAAAAATCATGGAATTGGTTTAAAAAAAAAAAAAAAAGCTGTGGGCTGGGTCACGTGGCCCCGCCCATAGCGCGCGCGCGCCGCCGGGCAGATCTCGCGAGACTTCGCGCTTCCCTCAGGCAGCGCTCTCCCGAGATTTTGTCCTCCGGCCAAAGGAGGACGAGTCCCGATCTCGCGAGACTTGGGGTCGCTCCCAGCCGGCGCTCTCGCGAGAGCCGCGCGCGCCGCCGCCGTTCCCGCCGCTGAGGCAGCGGCCGCGCTCCCCGCCTTCCCTCCCCACCCTCGCCCGGGCCGCTCTCCCGGCGCCGCTCTCGCTTCTCTCTGCGCGCGCCTCTCGCGAGGCTTCGGGGCCGCGCTGCCGCTGCCTCCAGCGCCTCGCGAGATCTCGCTCTCAGCAGCGTGCCGGTGAGTGCCGGCGCTAGTGGGAACGGCGTGGGGCCCGCGGCCTGCGCGAGGGAGCGGGGGATTGAGCCGCTCTGTGGTGGGCCGGGCTTTCCCCCTTCACCCTCAGCCCCCCCATTCCCGGTACGAGGCGGGAGCCGTGAGGGACCGCCTCCCTCCCCATCCTCCTCACGAAATCTCGCGAGGCTTCTCCAAACTCCCGCCCCGCCGCTGGGCACGCTCTCGCGAGACTTGGCCGCCGCGCCTCTCTCCTTCCCATTGGTTACCGGCGGCCTTGCCCCGCCCCCTTTTCGCCCCGCGGCGCCGCCTCCTCCCGTCCCGCCGGCCGCTCGCGGGATTTGCGGTGGCCTCGCGGGATCTCGGGCCGCGGCCGGGGCTCAGTGTAAGATGGCGGCGGCGGCAGCGGCGGGACGGGCCGGGCCGGGCTCTGACCGCCCCCGCTCTCCCCGCCCGCTCAAGGTACCGGGACCGGCGGGGCGGGGCTCCGCCCGGTGCCGCCGCGGGACCCGCGGCATGGCGGGATGGCGCCCGGCTCCGTCATGAGCAGCCCGCCCCCTCCCACCGCCCCCCCCACTCCCTCAGCGGCCTCCCGTGATTTCAGGGGCTCCTTTCCTTCCCTCACGTCCCTCCCTCCGCCTCCCCCCGGTACGGCAGCGCCTTTGCGGGATCTGAGGCGAGATTTCGGCTTGTTCAGCTGCCTCCCGCCTTAATTTAGCTTTCTCACCTTCTCGGGGTTGCCCCGTGTTTTTAGCGCTGGTTTTTCTGGTTTTCATTCTTCGGGCACCGCAGCCTCATTCCCCCTTCCCGCAGTCCCCTCGCGTCCCTCGGGGTCCCCTCAGCCGATATTAGGGGTCCTTTTAGCCGCCCCCTTCCCATCCTCCAGGCCGTAGCTCCACGGGTTTATCCCCATTTCCATCGCTCCTTCAAGGATTTGGGGTCTCCTCCTTGCCCCCCAGCACTTTTCCCTCTCTCTACCATTTCCCCCATTTTATAACGATTTTAATCCATTATTAACCCCCTCCCACACACACACTGTGCTTTTTTGGCATCAACCCCCAAACCATCCTTGTCCATCACAGCCCCCACATCGTCGTTCACCCCAAACCCCCAATATTTCACAGCCCTCCCCAATCCCCCAGCAGCTCCCGGCTCCCTCCCCTCACAGCGACCGCGCCGGGCCGAGGATGGACTGGGAGTGATTCCCGGTAAGGGAATTTTTAAACCGGGGCGGGGGGGCGAATTTTGGGGTGGGGGTCTCTACATCGGGGAAGGGTTTGTTTTATTTTTGGGGGGCGTAAAAACGCGCTGGGAGCTTTAAGTTTTTTTATGCTTGCTCCGTGGGGGGACACCCCAAAATCGCTCTCCCCCTCAATGTGATGCGTCACTGTGTCACCGAACCGGCCGGGCCGGCGGGAGGGGGGCACCGGGAGGGGGGGTGGCACGCGGCCGCCTCAGCCCCTAATTACAGCCCCTAATTACGGCCTTTAATTACAGCTTTTAATTACAGCTTTTAATTACAGCCCTCGTCACCCCCCCGCGGGGTTAATTGTGGGGAGGGCAGTGCGGTTTTGGGGGCGCTCTCGGCGACCCCCCCGGGCACGGCGGGGTTTTGCACATTCATTGTTCAGCCGGTGCCGCGACGTCATCGGGCCATGTATGCCGCGGCGGCCTGTCGGGACAGCGAGGCTCTGTCGGGATAGGGGGAGCGTTTTTGGGACAGCGAGGCTCTGTCGGGATAGGGGGATGCTTTTGGGACAGCGAGGCTCTGTCGGGATAGGGGGAGCGTTTTTGGGAGAGCCGGGATGGGGGGCGCTTTTTGGGACAGCGAGGCTCTGTCGGGATAGGGGGGAGCTTTTTGGGACAGCGAGGCTCTGTCGGGAAAGCGGACCCTATCGGGATAGGGGCGGCTCTTTGGGGACAGTGAGGTCCTGTCGGGATAGGGCGGCTCTTTGGGACAGTGAGGTCCTGTCGGGATAGGGGAGGGCTTTTTGGGACAGCTGGGCCCTGTCGGGATAGGGGGGGCGTTTTGGAACAACCAGGCTGTGTCGGGATAGGGGAGGGCATTTTGGGGCAGGTGGGTCCTGTCGGGATAGGGGAGGGCTTTTGGGGCAGCCAGGCTGTGTCGGGATAGGGGAGAGCTTTTGGGGCAGGTGGCTCCTGTCGGGACAGGGGAGGGCTTTTTGGGGCAGGTGGGTCCTGTCGGGACAGGGGAAGCCGTTTTGGGGCAGCCAGGCTGTGTCGGGATAGGGGAGGGCTTTTTGGGACAACTGGGCCCTGTCGGGATAGGGGGGGCCCTTTTGGGGTAGCCGGCCACTGTCAGGACAGCAGGACCCTGTCAGGATAGGGGGAGCTTTTTTGGCATAGCCAGGCTGTGTTGGGAGAGGGGGGACTCTTTTGAGACAGTGGGACCCTGTCGGGATAGGGGGAACCTTTTTGAGACAGTCAGAGCCCTGTCGGGACAGCAAGGCTCTGTCGGGATAGGGGAGCTTTTTGGCATAGTCGGGCACTGTCAGGACAGCAGGACCTGTCGGGATAGGGGGAGCTTTTTGAATAGCCGGGCTGTGTCGGGACAGCAGGACCCTGTCGGGATAGCTGGGCTGTGTCACGACAGCAGGGCTGTGTTAGCATAGGGAGCTGCTCTCGGGTAGCCGGGCTGTGCTGGTACAGCTGGTCCCTGTCGGGATAGCAGGGCTGTGTCACGACAGCAGGGCTGTGTTAGCATAGGGAGCTGCTCTCGGGGTAGCCGGGCTGTGCTGGTACAGCTGGTCCCTGTCGGGACAGGCAGGTCCTGTCGGGACAGGCAGGAGGGAGTTCTGGACCCGCTGGGAAGTGGCCCAGGTGTGACCCTCCCCCTCCGCGTGTGGCCGCAGGCAGAGCACGAGGAACGGAACCCCAAAATGAAAGTGGATCGGACGAAACTGAAGAAAAACCCCACGGAGGCGGTGAGGGGACACTGGGGAGGGACTGGGGAGGGACTGGGGCACTGGGAGAGGGGCTGGGGGAACTGGGAGAGGGACTGGGGATACTGGGCAGGGACTGGGGGGCACTGGGGAGGGACTGGGGAACTGGGGAGGGACTGGGGGAACTGGAGAGGGGCTGGGGAACTGGGAGAGGGCTGGGGACACTGGGGAGGGGCTGGGGACACTGGCCAGGGGCTGGGGATACTGGGAGAGGGCTGGGGGCACTGGGGAGGGGCTTGGGATACTGGGCAGGGACTGGGGACACTGGGGAGGGCCTGGGGGCACTGGGAGAGGGGTTGGGGACACTGGGGAGGGACTGGGGACACTGGGGAGGGGCTGGGGACACTGGGAGAGGGGCTGGGGACACTGGGGAGGATTGGGGACACTGGGCAGGGACTGGGGCACTGGGAGAGGACTGGGGACATTGGGGAGGGAATTTAGGGACACTGGGAGAGGGAATCTGAGATGTCTGGGAGAATTTGGGGACATCAGGAGGGTGTTGGGGACACTCGAGGGGGATTTGGGGACACTCAGGAAGGGGCTGGTGACACTCAGAGAGGAATCAGATGTCTGGGGGATTTGGGGACACTCGGGAGGGTTGGGGACACTCGGGGAGGGTTGGGGACACTTAGGAGGGTTGGGGACACTTAGGAGGGAATTTAGGGACACTCAGGGAAGGGTTGGGGACAGCACAGGGAGGGGAACTGGAGATTTTTGGGTGGTGTAGGGGCATTGGGCAGGAATGGGAGCTTGGGGACCTCGAAGGGATATTTGGGGACAGCAGGGGGTGTTGGGGACAGCAGGAGGGGACAGTGCTGAGTGTCCTGTCCCCCCAGCCCGCCGACTGCCGGGCCCTCATCGAAGCTGAAGGGCTGCAGCGACGAGCAGCTGGTGACAGAGCTGCAGCAGATCAAGACATGGAACATTGGCAAGGTGGGGGGGCAAAAACCTGGGGGGAGCCCCAAAAACCTGGAGGGGAATCCCAAAAACCTGGGGGAGCCCCAAAAACCTGGAGGGGAATCCCAAAAACCTGGGGGAGTCCCCAAGACACGTGGGAATTTCCCAAGGGGGTGTCCATAGTTTGTCCCCAAACCGGTCACTGCCACACCCTGGAGCACCCCAGAGTGTCCCCAAAATGAGGAGGGGTCCCCAGTTTTGGCTGAGTTCCCTCAGTTGGGGTCATACTGGAGTTTTCTGGTTTAGAAATTGAGGGTCTTTACATTTCCTGTAGCTAACTCCAATATTAAAGAAGCCCTAATTTTTATTGAGCTTTTCCCAAGTTGGGGGGCTCCCATTGTCCTCACAGCCCCCAGGAGTGCCCTCATTTCCCATGGCCTGGCACTGCAGGGGCTGTGCCCCCTTGGAGCCCCAAAACTGGGAGGGGGCAGCAGTGTGACACCTGGAGTGGTGGGGGCACCCCAGAATCTCCCCAGGACACCAAGGGGGCTCCCCAGTTTCTCCTTGTCCTGCCCATTCCCCCCAACTTTGGAGCTGTTCTGGTGCAGATTTTCTGTCACAGAACCCAGAAACTCCAAGGAGGAACCCCAATATCCCTAAAATCAGTGGAGGGAACATCTCATAGACCCCAAAATATATGGGGGTACCTCAGTTTCCCCAAATACCCATGGAGGATCCAAATTCTCCCCAAAATTATTAGGAAGGGGGCAAGATTCCATTTTCTTGCCCTGTATTGGGAGGGGCTCAGCTGCTGCCTGGGGTGTTGAGGTTCCTCCTTGGAAATCTTGGGGTTTCCCCGGGGATGTGGGGGGTTCATGGGGGCTGGGTTGGAATCCAGGCTGTGCCCCCAACCCCAAATCTCACCTCCCAATCTCTCCCAGTGCGAGCTGTACCACTGGGTGGATATGGGGGGCTCAGGATGGGCTCAGGGGTGTCCATGCTGTGCCCCCAACCCTAAATCTCCCCCCCCATCCCCCAGTGTGAGCTGTACCACTGGGTGGAAGTGGGGGGCTCAGGATGGGCTCAGGGGTGTCCATGCTGTGCCCCCAGCCCCAGATCTCCCCCCCAGTGCAAGCTGTACCACTGGGTGGATTTGGGGGGCTCAGGAGGGTCCAGGCTGTTTCCCCAACCCCCAATGTCACCCCCTGTTCCCTCCAGTGCGAGCTGTACCACTGGGTGGATATGGGGGTTCAGGATGGTCCAGGCTGTGCCCCCAGCCCCAGATCTCCCCCCCAGTGCGAGCTGTACCACTGGGTGGATTTGGGGGCTCAGGGGGATCGAGGAGGGTCCAGGCTGTGCCCCCAACCCCCAATGTCACCCCTAATCCCCCCCAGTGTGAGCTGTACTGCACTGGGTGGAAGTGGGGTTCAGGATGGTCCAGGCTGAGCCCCCAACCCCAGATCTCCCCCCCAGTGCGAGCTGTACCACTGGGTGGATGTGAGGGGCTCAGGATGGAGCTCAGGAGGTCCAGGCTGTGCCCCCCAACCCAAATATTCCCCCCAGTGCGAGCTGTACCACTGGGTGGATATGGGGGTTCAGGATGGTCCAGGCTGTGCCCCAAACCCCAAATCTCCCTCCCAGTTTTGCCCCCAAGTGCGACCTGTACCACTGGGTGGATGTAGGGGGGTTCAGGATGGGCTCAGGAGGGTCCAGGCTGTGCCCCAACCCCAGTGTCACCCCTAATCCCCCAGTGCGAGCTGTACCACTGGGTATATGGGGGTTCAGGATGGTCCAGGCTGTGCCCCCAACCCCAAATCTCCTCCCCAGTGCGAGCTGTACCACTGGGTGGATATGGGGGTTCAGGATGAGCTCAGGGGTGTCCATGCAGTGCCCCTAACCCCAGATCTCCCCCCCAGTGCGAGCTGTACCACTGGGTGGATTTGGGGGGCTTAGGAGGGTCCAGGCTGTGCCCCAACCCCAATGTCACCCCTGTTCCCCCAGTGCCAGCTGTACCACTGGGTGGATTTGGGGGCTCAGGATGGGCTCAGGAGGTCCAGGCTGAGCCCCCAACCCCAAATCTCCACCCTCAATCCCCCCAGTGCGAGCTGTACCACTGGGTGGATGTGGGGGGGAGCTCAGGATAGGCTCAGGAGGGTCCAGGCTGAGCCCCCAACCCCAAATCTCCACCCTCAATCCCCCCAGTGCGAGCTGTACCACTGGGTGGATTTGGGGGGGCTCAGGATGGGCTCAGGAGGGTCCAGGGTGTTTCCCAACCCCAATGTCACCCCTGTTCCCTCCAGTGCGAGCTGTACCACTGGGTGGATGTGGGGGCTCAGGATGGGCTCAGGAGGTCCAGGCTGAGCCCCCAACCCTAAATCTCCACCCTCAATCCCCCCAGTGCGAGCTGTACCACTGGGTGGATTTGGGGGGCTCAGGAGGGTCCAGGCTGTTTCCCAACCCCAGTGTCACCCCCTGTTCCCCCAGTGCGAGCTGTACCACTGGGTGGATGTGGGGGGCTCAGGATGGGTTCAGGGGGTTCAGGCTGTGCCCCCAACCCCAAATATTCCCCCAGTGCGAGCTGTACCACTGGGTGGACCTGCTGGACGCCGGCCAGCGCTGCTGGCCGAGGCGGGCCGGCCGGTGGAGGCCATGAGCTGGATGCTGGCCTGCGACCGGCCCGGCGGCACGCGCTGAAGGCCCTGCTGCTGGCCCTGCTCAACTTCACCGCCCTGCTCATCGAGTACAGCTTCTCCCGCCACCTCTACAGCTCCATCGAGGTGGGGACGGCCCCGCCTGCCCTGCGTGTGGCACAGCCCCGGGGGGACACAGCTGACACCCCCAAACCTGCCCTGTGTGTGTGTCACAGCCCGGGAGAACACAGCTAACTCACCCCAAACCTGCCCTGTGTGTGTGTGTTACAGCCCCGGGGGACACAGCTAACTCACCCCAAACCTGCCCTGTATGTGTGTGTGTGTGCTACAGCTGACACCCCAAACCTGTCCTGTGTGTGTCACAGCTGATACCCCCAAACCTGTCCTGTGTGTGTGTGTTACAGCTGACACCCCAAACCTGCCCTGTGTGTGTGTGTTACAGCTGACACCCCCAAACCTGCCCTGTGTGTGTGTGTGTGTGTGTTACAGCTGACACCCCAAAACTCTCCTGTGTGTGTTACAGCTGACACCCCCAAAACTCTCCTGTGTGTGTTGCAGCTGACACCCCAAACCTGCCCTGTGTGTGTGTGTGAGTGTGTGTGCATGCGTGTGTGTGTGTGTGTGTGTGTGTGTGCTACAGCTGACACCCCCAAACCTGTCCTGTGTGTGTTACAGCTGACACCCCCAAACCTGTCCTGTGTGTGTCTGTCACAGCCCCAGGGGTGACACAGCTGACACCCCCAAACCTGCCCTGTGTGTGTCACAGCCCCAGGTGTTATTTATTACAGAGCACATTTTATTACAAAGCACCTCGGTCTCAAAAAGCAATGGCAAAAAGCAATGGCCAAGCAGCAGCAATAAGCAATGGCTGGAAGCCCTGGCAAAAGCCAATGGCTGAAATCAAGTGGCCAGAAGCCACAATGGCCAAAAGCACCAACTCTCCCACAGAAACTCTGATACAGGATTTTCCAACAAGCTGAGATGGAAACTCAGACCACCACTCCTTAACCTGTTAGAATTGTAGTTTCTCCACCACTCCTTAACCTGTTAGAATTGTAGTTTCTCCACCACTCCTTAACCTGTTAGAATTGTAGTTTCTCCACCACTCCTTAACCTGTTAGAATTGTAGTTTCTCCACCACTCCTTAACCTGTTAGAATTGTAGTTTCTCCCCCACTCCTTAACCTGTTAGAATTGTAGTTTATCCACCACTCATGTTAGAATTGTAGTTTATCCATTATTCCATTAGCGTATTACAATTTTAATTTCTGTACTACTCTTAAACCTGCTAGAATTCCAGTTTCTCAGCACACCAGGTTACATAGAGCTGCACATACAATCTGCCTTGTGCTATTTAAGAAATATAAGCAATATTCTTGCTGTAACTCTGTTATGTGTAAGTCCTGTGGGCCTGGAGCCTCTGCTGAAATTACCAGTGTGTTTCACCCTGCACTAGAACACTCACTGCTAGTCTGGCTGATTTACTGAAAGCCCTAGAGCTCCCACTGAAACTCGACCCCTGCTCTCTGATTTCTCTCTGAAGAGCTCAGAGAGCCCCCTGACTCTGTCCCCTGTGCCCCCAGCACCTGACCACGCTGCTGGCCTCCTCGGACATGCACGTGGTGCTGGCTATGCTCAACCTGCTCTCGTGTTCAGCAAACGCTCCAACTACATCACAGCGCCTGGGCTCCGGGCGCGCGGGCCCCTGCTGGCCCGCCTGCAGCACCTGGCTGAGGTTTGGGGGTTTGGGGGGTTTGGGGGGTTTGGGGGGGTTTTAGGCGTTCAGGGCTGAGGCTGAGCTGGGTTGGTGTCTCCCCGCAGAGCTGGGGGGAAAGGAGAATGGATTCGGGCTGGCAGAGTGCTGCGGGACCTGCACATGATGGTGAGTGGGGCTGGGGGCAGCTGGGGGTCCTGGGGGTGCCAGGGCTCACCTGTGTCACCTTAGGGTGTCCTAAGGGGGGTCCCAGGGCTCACCTGTGTCACCTTAGGGGTGTCCTGGGGGTGCCAGGGCTCACCTGTGTCACCTTAGGGTGTCCTGGGGGTGACAGAGCTCACCTGTGTCCCTTCTGTCTTGTCCTGGGGGGTGACAGAGCTCACCTGTGTCACCTTGGGGTGTCCTGGGGGGTGCCAGGGCTCTCCTGTGTCACCTTGGGGTGTCCTGGGGGGTGCCAGGGCTCACCTGAGTCACCTTGGCGTGTCCTGGGGTGCGACAGAACTCACCTGTGTCCTCCTGTCCTGTCCTGGGGTGTGCCAGAGTTCACCTGTGTCCTCCTGGGCCCCCAGGGCTCACCTGTGTCCTGGGGCTCCCCAGGGCTCACCTGTGTCACCTTGGTGTGTCCTGGGGGTCCCCAGGGCTCTTCTGTGTCACTTTGGTTTGTCCTGAGAGCTCCCAAGAGCTCACCTTGTCCTGTCCTGGAGGTCCCCAGGACTCACCTGTGTCCTCCTGAGGGTCCCCTGAGCTCACCTGTGTCCCTTTGTCCTGTCCTGGGGGTCCCCTGAGCTCACCTGTGTGCTCTTGGGGGTTCCCAGAGCTCAGGGGTCCCTTTGCCACGTTTCTTGTTGTCACACCGTGGTGTGACCTGTTCCTAACATCACCTTGTCACATCCTGAGACCCCTTGATGCCATCCTGGTGTCCCCAGCACTGTCCTGCTGTCCCCTCAGGTGTCCCCAGCTCTGTCCTGCCTCCTCAGGTGTCCCCAGCTTTGTCCTGCTGTCCCTCAGGTGTCCCCAGCTCTGTCCTGTCCCACCCACAGTCCCCAACACCCTCCCACGTCCCCCAACACCCCTCTGTCACCCCTCTCCTGTGCTGGGGTCCCCCATCCTCTCCCTGTGTCCCCAGCCTGTCCCTGTCCCCCTGTCAGGGAGGGGACCCTGCTGTCCCCCTCACCCCACGTCCCCCCAGAAATACCCCCCCAGTGCCACCACCCTGCACTTGAGTTCTCACGCCCGAGCCGGGCGTCGAGGTCAAGGTGGACAAGAGGGTGAGTGACACTGGGGACACTCTGGGGAGGGGGGTCCCCAAAACACTGGGGGCACCCCTTGACCTGCTGTGACCCCCCAGGCCACCAGCACCACCCTGCACTACATCCACATCGAGCAGCTGGACAAGGTAAGGGGGCTCCTTCATTGGGGGGTCTGGGCTTGGAGCAGGGCCCCACACCCTGCACCCCCCTTTGTCACCTGCACCCCCCTTTGTCACCTGCACCCCACTTTGTCACCTGCACCCCAATTTTATCCTCCACAGCCCAATCTTGTTCCTCTTTACCCTCATTTTGTCCCCTGCCCCCAATTTTGTTCTCTGCCTCCATTTCTTTCTCTGCCCCCAATTTTGTTCTCTGCCCCCAATTTTGGTCCTCCACAGCCAAGGTTTGTCTCCTGCACCCAAGTTTTTTCTCTGTCCCCAGTTTTGTCACCTGCCCCATAAATTTTGTCAGCTGCACCCCAGTTTTGTCACCTGCACCTCAGTCTTGTCCCTCTCCCCCCAGTTTTGTCCCCTGCCCCCAAATTTTGTCAGCTGCACCCCAGTTTTGTCACCTGCACCTCAGTCTTGTCCCTCTCCCCTCTACTTTTGTCCCTGCCCCCAATTTTGTCTTTCCACACCCCAGTTTTGTCCCATGCCCCTAATTTTTTCCTCTGCCCCCAGTTTGGTTCCCCTGCACCCCAAGTTTGTCTCTCCCCACCTCAATTTTCTCCTCTGCACCCCACTTTTGTCCCCTGCCCCCAATTTTGTCCCCTGCACTCCCATTTTTTCTTGTCCCCCAGTTTTGTCCCCTGCCCCTAATCTTGTCCCTCCACACCCCAGTTTTGTCCCCTGCCCCCAGTTTTGTCCCCTGCACCCCCATTTTGTCCCTCCCCACCCCAATCTTGTCTTTTTGCCCCCAATCTTCTCCCCCACCCCCTAAATTTTCTCTCCCTTTGCTCCCCCAGATTTCTGAGAGCCCCTCGGAGATCATGGAGTCCCTCACCAAGATGTACAGCATCCCCAAGGACAAGCAGGTGCCTGGGGTGACATCAGGGCACCCACTGGGGTTTGGGGTGACCCCAGACCCTGTTTGGGGGGTTTGGGGTGGGTTTGGGGTGGGTTTGGGGGTTTTGGGGTCCGGAGTGGGGAATTTGAGGAGAGATTTTGGAATTTTGGGGGTTTTGGGGCAGGATTTTGGGGTTTGGGGGTGGATTAGGGGGTTTTGGGGTCCTGAGTGGGGAATTTGGGGTTTTGGGGTTCTGGGTGGGGGGAATTTGGGGAGTTTTGGGGGAGAGATTTTGGATTTTTGGGGGGTTTTAGGGAGAGATTTTGGAATTTTGGGGGTGTTTGGGGCAGGATTTTGGGGTTTGGGGGTGGACTTAGGGGTTTTGGGGTCCTGAGTGGGGAATTTAGGGGTTTTGGGGTTCTGGGTGTGAGGATTTGGGGCTTTGGAGTTCTGAGTGGGGGTTTTGGGGAGAGATTTTGGAATTTTGGCGGGGTTTGGGGCAGGATTTTGGGGTTTGGGGGTGGATTAGGGGGGTTTGGGGGTCCTGAGTGGGGGAATTTGGGGGTTTTGGGATCAGAGTAGGGGGCTTTAGTGTGGAATTTTGGGGGTATTTGGGGTTTTGGGACATGATTTTGGGGTTTTGGGGGGTGGATTTGGGGGTTTTGGGGTCCTGGGTAGGGGAATTTGGGGGTGATTTGGGCATTTTAGGGAGGCAGTTGGGGTTTGAGGGAGCTTAGGGGGAATTTGGTGGTTCTGGGGTGGGGCCAGGATGATTTTGGGGTTGCTGAGGATGATTCTGGGGGTGCTGAGGGTGATTCTGGGAGTGCTCAGGATGATTCTGGGGGTGCTCAGGATTTTGGGGTGCTGAGGATGATTCTGGGGGTGCTCAGGACGATTCTGGGGGTGTGCTCAGGATGATTCTGGGTGTGCTGAGGATGATTCTGGGGTGCTGAGGATGATTTTGGAGGTGCTCAGGATGATTTTGGAGGTGCTCAGGATGACTCTGGGTGTGCTCAGGGTGACTCTGGGGGTGCTGAGGGTGACTCTGGGGGTGCTCAGGGTGACTCTGGGTGTGCTCAGGATGACTCTGGGGGTGCTGAGGGTGACTCTGGGGGTGCTGAGGGTGATTCTGGGGGTGCTCAGGACGATTCTGGGGGTGCTCAGGACGATTCTGGGGGTGTGCTGAGGGTGACTCTGGGTGTGCTGAGGGTGACTCTGGGGGTGCTGAGGGTGACTCTGGGGGTGCTCAGGGTGACTCTGGGGGTGCTCAGGATAACTCTGGGGGTGCTGAGGCTGACAGCCCCCAATTCTCTGCCCCTGCCCAGATGCTGCTGTTCACCCACATCCGCCTGGCTCACGGCTTCTCCAACCACAAGAAGCGGCTGCAGGCGGTGCAGGCGCGGCTCCACGCCATCTCCATCCTGGGTGGGTGTCCTGGGGGCTCTGGGGGGCTCTGGGGGCTCTGGGGGTGCATTTTGGGGTGACCCCCTCGTTTTCCGGGCAGTGTACTCCAACGCGCTGCAGGAGTCGGCCAACAGCATCCTGTACAACGGGCTGATTGAGGAGCTGGTGGACGTGCTGCAGATCACTGACAAGCAGCTCATGGTGAGAGTGTCCCTTGGTGTCCCCTTGGTGTCCCTCAGTGTCCCTCGGTGTCCCCTCAGGTGTTCTCTCAGGTGTTCTTTCAGGTGTCCCCTCAGGTGTTCCTTCAGGTGTTGCTTCAGGTGTCCCCTCACCTGTTCCCTCAGTTGTTCTCTCACCTGTTCCCTCAGCTGTTCCTCCATCTATCCCCTCAGTTGTTCCTCCATCTGTCCCTCTACCTGTCCCCTCAGCTGACCCTCAGGTGTCACTTTGCCTGTCCCTTTACCTGTCCCCTCAGCTCTCCCCTCGAGTGCTCCCTCAGCTGTTCTCTCACCTGTTCCCTCAGCTGTTCCTCCATCTGTCCTTTCAGGTGTTATTCCATCTATCCCCTCAGCTGTGCCTTCTGTCCCCTCTGCTGTCCTTTTGCCTGTCCCCTCAGGTGTCACTTTACCTGTCCCCTCAGCTGTTCCTTCACCTGTACTCTCAGCTGTTCCATTGTGTGTTCTCTCAGCTGTGCCTTTTCCTGTCCCTTCTGCTGTCCCGTCACGTGTCCCTTTACCTGTTCCTGCAGCTGTCCCCTCAACTGTCCCTTCAAATGTCCCAATATGTGTCCCCTTAGTTGTTCTCTCACCTGTCCCCTCAGTCGTTCCCTTTACCTGTCCCCCCAGTTTTCTCTCACCTGTTCCCCCAGCTGTCCCTTTTCCTGTCCTCTTGGTTGTGCCTTCCCTTGTCCCCTCAGCTGTCCCTTTCCCTGTCCCCTTGTGTATTCCTCACCTGGACACGCTGCACATCGAGGATGTCTGAGGCTCACCTGTGCTGCTCCTGTCACTTCATTTGTCCTGTTCCTGTCACCTCACCTGTCCTGTTCCTGTCACTTCACTTGTCCTGCTCCTGTTCTACACCTGTCCTGCTCCTGTTCTACACCTGTCCTGTTCCTGTCACCTCACCTCCCTGTTCCTGTCACCTCACCTGTCCTGTTCTTGTCACCTCACCTGTCCTGTTCCTGTCACTTCACCTGTCCTGTTCCTGTCACCTCACCTGTCCTGTTCCTGTCACCTCACCTTCCTGTTCCTGTTCTACACCTGTCCTGTTCCTTTCACCTCACTTGTTCTGGTCCTGTCACCTCACCTCCCTGTTCCTGTCACCTCACCTGTCCTCTTCCTGTCACCTCACCTCACCTGTCCTGTTCCTGTCACTTCACCTCCCTATTCCTGTCACCGCACCTGTCCTGTTCCTGTCACTTCACCTGTCCTGTTCCTGTCACTTCACCTGTCCTGCTCCTGTTCTACACCTGTCCTGTTCTTGTCACCTCACTTGTGCTGGTCCTGTCACCTCACCTGTCCTGGTCCTGTCACCTCACTTGTCTTGTTCCTGTTCTACACCTGTCCTGTTCCTGTTGCCTGATTAGTTTTCTACCTGTTCTACACTTGCCCTGTTCCTGTCACCTCATCTGTACTGTACCTGTCCTACACCTATCCTGGTGTTGTCATTTTGCATGTCTCGCACCTGTCACCTCATCTGTACCTTCACCTGTCCCTTCACCTGTTCCCTCGTGCATCCCCTCGCTGACCTCACGCTGCACGTGCTGCTCACTGAGGACATGGGTGTCCCTCACCTGTCGCTCACCTGTTGCTCACCTGTCCCTCACCTGTCCCGCCGTGGCTCACCTGTGCCTGTCCCGCCCAGGACATCAAGGCCGCCCTCGCTGCGGACGCTGACGTCCATCGTGCACCTGGAGCGCACGCCGAAGCTCAGCAGCATCATCGACTGCACGGGCACCGCCTCTACCACGGCTTCCTGCCCGTGCTGGTGCGCAACTGCATCCAGGCCATGATCGGTGCGTGACCCTGCTCGCCTGGGGGTGTGACCCACTCACCTGGGGGGCTCACCTGGGGGGGCTCACCTGGGGGCTTCCTGCCCGTGCTGGTGCGCAACTGCATCCAGGCCATGATCGGTGCGTGACCCGCTCACCTGGGGGCTCACCTGGGGTGTGACCCTGCTCACCTGGGGGGCTCACCTGGGGGGCTCACCTGGGGGGCTCACCTGGGGGCTTCCTGCCCGTGCTGGTGCGCAACTGCATCCAGGCCATGATCGGTGCGTGACCTGCTCACCTGGGGGTGTGACCCTGCTCGCCTGGGGGTGTGATCCTGCTCGCCTGGGGGAGCTCACCTGGGGGGGCTCACCTGGGGGGGCTCACCTGGGGGTGTGACCCTGCTCACCTGGGGGTGTGACCCTGCTCACCTGGGGGTGTGACCTGCTCACCTGGGGGTGACCCTCGCTCACCTGGGGGGGCTCACCTGGGGTGTGACCCTGCTCGCCTGGGGAGCTCACCTGGGGGTGTGACCCTGCTCGCCTGGGGGAGCTCACCTGGGGGTGTGACCCTGCTCGCCTGGGGGTGTGACCCTGCTCACCTGGGGGGCTCACCTGGGGTGTGACCCTGCTCACCTGGGGGGCTCACCTGGGGTGTGGCCCTGCTCACCTGGGGGTGTGACCCTGCTCACCTGGGGGGCTCACCTGGGGTGTGACCCTGCTCACCTGGGGGTGTGACCCTGCTCAGCTGGGGGTGTGACCCTGCTCACCTGGGGGGCTCACCAGGGTGTGACCCTGCTCACCTGGGGTGTGACCCTGCTCACCTGGGGGTGTGACCCTGCTCACCTGGGGTGTGACCCTCGCTCACCTGGGGGGCTCACCTGGGGTGTGACCCTGCTCACCTGGGGGAGCTCACCTGGGGGTGTGACCCTGCTCGCCTGGGGGAGCTCACCTGGGGGTGTGACCCTGCTCGCCTGGGGGTGTGACCCTGCTCACCTGGGGGGCTCACCTGGGGGTGTGACCCTGCTCACCTGGGGGCTCACCTGGGGTGTGGCCCTCGCTCACCTGGGGGGTGTGACCCTGCTCACCTGGGGGGGCTCACCTGGGGTGTGACCCTGCTCACCTGGGGTGTGACCCTGCTCGCCTGAGGGGGCTCACCTGGGGTGTGACCCTGCTCGCCTGAGGGGGCTCACCTGGGGTGTGACCCTGCTCGCCTGGGGGGCTCACCTGGGGGCTTCCTGCCCGTGCTGGTGCTGCATCCAGGCCATGATCGGTGCGTGACCCGCTCGCCCGGGGTGTGACCCTGCTCACCTGGGGGGTGTGACTCTGCTCACCTGGGGGGCTCACCTGGGGTGTGACCCTGCTCGCCTGGGGAGTATGACCCTCCTCACCTGGGGGGCTCACCTGGGGTGTGACCCTGCTCACCCAGGGGTGTGACCCTGCTCACCTGGGGGTGTGACCCTCCTCACCTGGGGGGCTCACCTGGGGTGTGACCCTGCTCGCCTGGGGGTGTGACCCTGCTCGCCTGGGGGGCTCACCTGGGGTGTGACCCTGCTCACCTGGGGTGTGACCCTCCTCACCTGGGGGGCTCACCTGGGGGTGTGACCCTGCTCGCCTGGGGGTGTGACCCTGCTCGCCTGGGGGGCTCACCTGGGGTGTGACCCTGCTCGCCTGGGGTGTGACCCTCCTCACCTGGGGGGCTCACCTGGGGAGTGTGACCCTGCTCACCTGGGGGAGCTCACCTGGGGTGTGACCCTGCTCGCCTGGGGGTGTGACCCTGCTCACCTGCGGGGGCTCACCTGGGGATGTGGCCCTCACTCACCTGGGGGTGTGACCCTGCTCACCTGGGGGTGTGACCCTGCTCACCTGGGTAGGCTCACCTGGGGTGTGACCCTGCTCACCTGGGGGTGTGACCCTCACCGGGGTGTGACCCTGCTCACCTGGGGATGTGGCCCTCGCTCACCTGAGGGTGTGGCCCTCACTCACCTGGGGATGTGACCCTCACCTGGGGATGTGACCCTCACCTGGGGGTGTGACTCTCGCTGACCTCACCTGTGCCCCCAGACCCCTCCATGGAGCCCTACCCCCACCAGTTCGCCACGGCGCTCTTCTCCTTCCTCTACCACCTGGCCAGCTACGAGCGGGCGGCGAGGCGCTGGTGTCCTGCGGCATGATGGAGGCGCTGCTCAAGGTGAGCCCTGCCCTCCTTCCTGGAGAGATTCACCAAAATAAATACTGGTACTCAATTGTGATTGCTCAAGGGGAGCCCTGCTCTCCTTCTGGGGAGACTTACCAAAATAAATACTGGTACTCACCTGTGGCTGCTCAAGGGGAGCCCTGCTCTCCTTTTGGGGTGATTTACCAGAATAAATACTGGTACTCAACTGTGGGTACTCAACGTGAGCCCTGCTGCAACTGGGGGTGACTTACCAGAATATAAAACACTGGTACTCAATTGTGATTGCTCAAGGGGAGCCCTGCTAGAACTGGGGGTGATTTACCAAAATAAATACTGGTACTCACCTGTGGCTGCTCAAGGTGAGCCCTGCTCTCCTTCTGGGGAGACTCACCAAAATAAGTACTGAAACTCACCTGTGGCTGCTCAAGGGGAGCCCTGCCCTCCTTCTGGGGAGATTCACCAAAATAAATACTGGTACTCAGCTGTGAATGCTCAAGGGGAGCCCTGCTCTCCTTCTGGGGAGATTCACCAAAATAAATACTGGTACTCACCTGTGATTGCTCAAGGTGAGCCCTGCTCTCCTTCTGGGGAGATTCACCAAAATATATACTGGTACTCACCTGTGGCTGCTCAAGGTGAGCCCTGCTCTCCTTCTGGGGAGATTCACCAGAATAAATACTGAAACTCACCTGTGGCTGCTCAAGGTGAGCCCTGCTCTCCTTCCTGGAGAGATTCACCAAAATAAATACTGGTACTCCATTGTGGGTACTCAAGGGGAGCCCTGTTCTCCTTTTTGGGGTGATTTACCAAAATAAATACTGGTACTCACCTGTGGCTACTCAAGGTGAGCCCTGCTGGAATCTGGGGTGATTTACCAAAATGAGAGTATTGGTCTAATACCAGTACTGAACTGTGATTGCTCAAGGTGGGCCCTGCTTGCCTTTTTGGGGTGATTTACTAAAATAAGAGTATTGGTCTAATACTGTGTCCTGGTTTGGCTCAAGGTGAGCCCTACTTGCATTTTGGGGGTTATTTAGTAAAATAAGAGAATTGGTCTAATACCAATACTCAACTGTGAGGGACTAAAGACTCTAGCAATTTAAAGTTACAAAGTGTGTGTTTGTTCAGTAGAGTTAATGTTCTAATGCACAGGTGATCACAAAGTTTATTTATTGATAAAGGATTCAAACAAATGCATATTCATAATAACAGCCCCTCCTATTTCCCTTTCCTATGGTAATTAGCTTGAACAGCTATCAAGCATTGATTGAATTCTTAAATTAAGTCTGGGGTTGTTTTTGTGGGGAGGGGTCTTAAAAGGAGGAAGTGAGGCGAGTCTTCCTCACTTTAAACTCTTGACCTTTTCTATCAATGACAATACAGATGATTTCTGGGGACAGTCCAGTTTTTCAGAGAATGGGTTTTTATTTGCATTGTCTGTGTTTCTCACTAGTTTCATTTTTTCCTATTATAAGCACAACTGAGCAAACATGAAATGACGCACAACCAATTATTTAAATTTGAGATAACTACTCCCTTCTAACTTTTAATTCTTTTCAGCAAGGCAACTAAAACCCTTCATTTTCTCAGATGAGTGTTGCAGGTGTGTCAGGGCCTCCCTCACCTGTGTGTCCCTCCCCAGGTGATCAAGTTCCTGGGGACGAGCAGGACCAGATCACGTTTGTGGCCGGGGGGGCGCGTGGTGGATCTCATCACCAACCTGGACATGGCGGCGTTCCAGTCTCGCACAGCGGCCTCAGCATCTTCATCTACCGCCTCGAGGTGCTGCCCTGGGCCCCTGCCCTGCTTTCTGGGGTCCCCCGGGTTTTGGGGTGCTGAATGAGGGTCTGTCCCCCCAGCACGAGGTGGATCTGTGCCCCTGCCCCAGTTTTGGGGTCCCCCAGATTTTGGGGGTGCTGAATGAGGCTCTGTCCCCTCAGCACGAGGTGGATCTGTGCCCCTGCCCCAGTTTTGGGGTGTCCTGGGTGGTTTTGGGGTGCTGAATGAGGCTCTGTCCCCAGCACGAGGTGGATCTGTGCCCCTGCCCTGCTTTCTGGGGTCCCCCCGGGTTTTGGGGTGCTGAATGAGGCTCTGTCCCCAGCACAAGGTGGATCTGTGCCCCTGCCCCAGTTTTTGGGGTGTCCTGGAGTCGTTTGGGGTGCTGAGTGAATCTCTGTCCCCCAGCACGAGGTGCTGCCCTGTGCCCCTGCCCTGCTTTTTGGGGTCCCCCGGATTTTGGGGGTGCTGAATGAGGCTCTGTCCTTTTAGCATGAGGTGGATCTGTGCCCCTGCCCCAGTTTTTGGGGTGTACTGGGTGGTTTGGGGTGCTGAGGGAGGCTCTGTCCCCCAGCACGAGGTGGATCTGTACCCCAGCCCCATTTTTGGAGTTTTGGGGTGCTGACCCACTCTCTCCCCCCCAGCACGAGGTGGACCTGTACCCCAGCCCCATTTTTGGGTTTTTTGGGGTGCTGACCCACTCTCTCTCCCCCAGCACGAGGGTGGATGTGTACCCCAGTCCCATTTTTGGGATTTTTGGGGTTTTTGGGTGCTGACCCACTCTCTCCCCAGCACGAGGTGGATGTGTACCCCAGTCCCTTTTTGGGGTTTTGGGGTGCTGACCCACTCTCTCCCCCAGCACGAGGTGGATCTGTACCCCAGCCCTATTTTGGGGTGTTTTGGGAATTTTTGGGGTGCTGACCCACTCTCTCCCCCCAGCACGAGGTGGATCTGTACCCCTGCCCCATTTTTGGGATTTTTTGGGGTGCTGACCCACTTTCTCCCCCAGCACGAGGTGGATCTGTACCCCAGTCCCATTTTTTGGATTTTTGGGGGTTTTTTTGGGGTGCTGACCCACTCTCTCCCCCCAGCACGAGGTGGATCTGTACCCCAGCCCCCATTTTTGGGTGTTTTGGGATTTTTGGGGTGCTGACCCACTTTCTCCCCAGCACGAGGTGGACCTGTACCCCAGCCCCATTTTGGGGTATTTTTGGGATTTTGGGGTGCTGACCCACTCTCTCCCCCCAGCACGAGGTGGATCTGTACCCCAGCCCCGTTTTTGGGGTGTTTTGGGGTTTTTGGGGTGCTGACCACTCTCTCCCCCAGCACGAGGTGGACCTGTGCCGCTCGCGAGTGTCCCTTTGTCATCAAGCCCAAGGTGCAGCGCCCGCCCGCGCCCCTGCCCGAGGGCGAGGACATGAGACCGACATGGAGGGTGAGCAGAGTGGCAGCCACGCTGTCCCCTCCCCGGTGTCCCCTGTCCCCTCCCCCGGTGTCCCCTGTCCCTCCTCACTGTCGCATCCCCGCAGTGACCGACGTGGCCATGGAGAGCAGCCCGGCCCTCCTCGGCCGAAGCTCGCCCGTGCCCGGCCCCAGCGCCGCCACCCCCCTCCCACACGCGGCGGTAGGTGCCACCCCGGGGCTGGGGACAGGCTGGGGACACCGGGGACAGTCACCAGCCCTGGTGTCCCCCCACAGGAGTGCAGTGCATCCCCCAGCGCGCGGCTCTGCTCAAATCCATGCTGAACTTCCTGAAAAAAGCCATCCAGGACCCCGCCTTCTCCGACGGCATCCGGCACGGTGCGTGCGGCGGTGCCACCCGTGTCCCCAGAGTGCCCTGGGGTGGCACTGAGCTGTGGGTGGTCCCCAGAGCCTCCTGGGGGGGGGCACTGAGCTGTGGGTGGTCCCCAGTGTCCCCAGACCCTCCCCAGGGGGTGGCACTGAGCTGTGGGTGGTCCCCAGTGTCCCCAAACCCTCCCGGGGTGGCACTGAACAATGGTTGGTTCCCTGTGTCCCCAAACACTCCCCAGGGGGTGGCACTGAACAGAGGGTGGTCCTCGATGTCCCCAAACCCCCATTGAGGGGTGGCAGGGGTGGTGGCACTGCCCACTGAATGAATGGTGGGGGTCCCCAATGCCCCCATACCCACCCCGGGGGGTGGCACTGAACTGTGGGTGGTCCTTGATGTCCCCAAGTCCCCTCCCGGGCATGGCAGGGAGGTGGCACTGCCCACTGAATGAATGGTGGGTGGTCCCCGATGTCCCCAATCCCCGCCTAGGGGGTGGCAGGGTGGTGGCACTGAATTTTGCGTGGTCTCTGATGTCCCCTAACCTCTCTGAGAGGTGACAGGGGGGTGGCACTGCCCACTGAATGAATGGTGGGTGGTCCCCAATGTCCCAAACCAACCCCAGGGGTGGCAGGTGCCGTCTCTGATGTCCCCAACCCCTCCCTGGGTGGTGGCACTGTCTACTCAACAGTGAGTGGTCCCCAGTGTCCCCAAAACCCCCCAGGGGGTGGCAGGGGCAGTCCCTGATGTCCCCAAACCCCCTGGGGCTGTGCCACTGCCCACCTTGTTCCTCATGTCCCCAAACCCCCTGAGGGGTGGCAGGGGTGGTGGCACTGCCCACTGAATGAGTGGTGGGTGGTCCTGATGTCCCCAAACCCCTGAGGGTGGCACAGGGTGGCACTGCCCTCTGACTGTCATATCCCCAATGTCCCCAAACCCCTGAAGGTGGCACAGGGTGGCACTGCCCTCTGACTGTCATATCCTCCAATGTCCCCCAAACCCCTGAGGGTGGCACTGCCCTCTGACTATCATATCCCCAATGTCCCCAAACCCCCTGAGGGTGGCACAGGGTGGCACTGCCCTCTGACTGTCATATCCCCAATGTCCCCAACCCCCCTGAGGGGTGGCAGGGGGGTGGCACTGCCCACTGAATGAATGGCAGGTGGTCCCTGATGTCCCCAAACCCCTTGAGGGTGGCACAGGGGTGGCACTGCCCTCTGACTGTCATATCCCCAATGTCCCCAAACCCCCTGAGGGTGGCACAGGGGTGGCACTGCCCTCTAACTGTCATATCCCCAGTGTCCCCAAACCCCCTGAGGGTGGCACAGGGGTGGCACTGCCCTCTGACTGTCATATCCTCAATGTCCCCAACCCCCCTGAGGGGTGGCACTGCCCACTGACCACATGTGTCCCCGATGTCCCCAACCCCGGGGAGTGGCACTGCCCACTCACTGCCCATATCCCCGATGTCCCCAACCCCGGGGTGGCACTGCCCACTCACTGACCATATCCCTGATGTCCCCAACCCCGGGGGTGGCACTGCCCACTCACTGACCACATCCCCGATGTCCCCAACCCCCGAGAGTGGCACTGCCCACTCACTGACCATATCCCCGATGTCCCCAACCCCTGGGGGGTGGCACTGCCCCCTGATGTCCCCCCGTGTCCCCTCAGTGATGGACGGCTCGCTGCCCACCTCCCTGAAGCACATCATCAGCAACGCCGAGTACTACGGCCCCTCGCTGTTCCTGCTGGGTGAGCCCCGCCCCACAGGTGTTCCACTGTCCCCGGGTGTTCCACCTGTCCCCGGGTGTTCCACTGTCCCTGGGTGTTCTGTCCCCGGGTGTTCCACCTGTCCCCGGGTGTTCACGCCTGTCCCTGGGTGTTCCACCTGTCCCTGGGTGTTCCACCTGCCCCCAGGTGTTCCACTGTCCCGGGTGTTCCACCTGTCCCCGGGTGTTCCACTGTCCCCGGGTGTTCCACCTGTCCCCGGGTGTTCCACCTGTCCCTGGGTGTTCTGCCTCAGGTGTTCCACCTGTTCCCGGGTGTTCCACCTGTCTTTGGGTGTTCCACCTGTCCTGGGTGTTCCACCTGCCCCCAGGTGTTCTGCCTCAGGTGTTCCACCTGTCCCTGGGTGTTCCACCTGTCCCTGGGTGTTCCACCTGCCCCCAGGTGTTCTGTCTCAGGTGTTCCACCTGTCCCTGGGTGTTCCACCTGCCCCCCAGGTGTTCTGCCTCAGGTGTTCCACCTGTCCCCAGGTGTTCTGCCTCAGGTGCTCTACCTGCCCCTGGGTGTTCCACCTGTCCCCAGGTGTTCTGCCTCAGGTGTTCCACCTGTCCCCAGGTGTTCTGCCTCAGGTGCTCTACCTGCCCCTGGGTGTTCCACCTGTCCCCAGGTGTTCTGTCTCAGGTGTTCCACCTGCCCCTGGGTGTTCCACCTGTCCCTGGGTGTTCTGCCCCAGGTGTTCCACTGTCCCCGGGTGTTCCGCCTGTCCCTGGGTGTTCCACCTGTCCCTGGGTGTTCTGTCTCAGGTGTTCCACTGCCCCTGGGTGTTCCACCTGTCCCTGGGTGTTCTGTCTCAGGTGTTCCACTGCCCCTGGGTGTTCCACCTGTCTCTGGGTGTTCCACCTGCCCCCAGGTGTTCTGCCTCAGGTGTTCCACCTGCCCCCAGGTGCTCTACCTGCCTCCAGGTGTTCTGCCTCAGGTGTTCCACCTGTCCCTGGGTGTTCCGCCTGTCCCTGGGTGTTCCACCTGTCCCCAGGTGTTCTGCTTCAGGTGTTCCACCTGCCCCAGGTGTTCTGCCTCAGGTGCTCTACCTGCCCCCAGGTGTTCCACCTGCCCCAGGTGTTCTGTCTCAGGTGTTCCACCTGCCCCGGGTGGTCTGCCTTGGGTGTTCCACCTGTCCCCAGGTGTCCTGCCTCAGGTGTTACATACACCTGCCCCAGGTGCTGCCCCACCTGTCCCCAGGTGTTCCACCTGTCCCCAGGTGTTCTGCCCCAGGTGCTCCACCTGCCCCCAGGTGCTCACCTGTCCCCAGGTGCTCTGCCCGCCCTCAGTGCCCGCTCTCTCCGCCGCAGCGACCGAGGTGGTGACGGTGTTCGTGTTCCAGGAGCCCTCGCTGCTGTCCTCGCTGCAGGACAACGGCCTCACCGACGTCATGCTGCACGCCCTGCTCATCAAGGACGTGAGTCACCTGTGCTGCACCTGTGCTGCACCTGTGCTACACCTGTCCTGTCACCTGTCCTGTCACCTGTCCCTTCCCCTGTCACCTGTGCGTCCTGTCCCCTTTGTGTGTCCCCTCACCGACGCGATCATGCTGCACGCCCTGCTCATCAAGGATGTGAGTCACCTGTCCTGCACCTGTCCTGTCACCTGTGCTACACCTGTACTGTCACCTGTGCTACACCTGTCCTGTCATCTGTGCTACACCTGTACTGTCACCTGTCCTGTCACCTGTCCCTTCCCCTGTCACCTGTGTTACCTGTCCCCTTGTGTATCCCCTCACCGACGTCATGCTGCACACCCTGCTCATCAAGGACGTGAGTCACCTGTGCTGCACCTGTGCTACACCTGTCCTGACACCTGTGCTACACCTGTCCTGTCATCTGTGCCTTCCTCTATCACCTGTGCTACCTGTCCTGTCACCTGTGCTACACCTGTGCTACACCTGTACTGTCACCTGTGCCTTCCCCTATCACCTGTGTTACCTGTCCCCTTGTGTATCCCTTCACCAACGTCATGCTGCACGCCCTGCTCATCAAGGACGTGAGTCACCTGTGCTGCACCTGTGCTACACCTGTGCTACACCTGTGCTACACCTGTGCTACACCTGTACTGTCACCTGTGCTACACCTGTCCTGTCACCTGTGCCTTCCCCTATCACCTGTGTTACCTGTCCCCTTGTGTATCCCTTCACCAACGTCATGCTGCACGCCCCTGCTCATCAAGGACGTGAGTCACCTGTGCTGCACCTGTGCTGCACCTGTGCTACACCTGTACTGTCACCTGTGCCTTCCCCTATCACCTGTGTTACCTGTCCCCTTGTGTGTCCCCTCACCGACGTCATGCTGCACGCCCTGCTCATCAAGGACGTGAGTCACCTGTGCTGCCTGTCCTGTCACCTGTGCTGCACCTGTGCTACACCTGTCCTGTCACCTGTCCTGTCACCTGTCCCTTCCCCTGTCACCTGTGCTACCTGTCCCCTTGTGTGTCCCCTCACCGACGTCATGCTGCACGCCCTGCTCATCAAGGATGTGAGTCACCTGTGCTGCACCTGTGCTGTCACCTGTGCTACACCTGTGCTACACCTGTACTGTCACCTGTCCTTCCCCTGTCACCTGTGTTACCTGTCCCCTTGTGTGTCCCCTCACCGACGTCATGCTGCACGCCCTGCTCATCAAGGACGTGAGTCACCTGTGCTGCACCTGTGCTGCACCTGTCCTGTCACCTGTCCTGTCATCTGTGCTACACCTGTACTGTCACCTGTGCTACACCTGTACTGTCACCTGTCCTGTCACCTGTCCTGTCACCTGTACTGTCACCTGTCCTGTCACCTGTCCCTTCCCCTGTCACCTGTGCTACCTGTCCCCTTGTGTACCCCCTCACCGACGTCATGCTGCACGCCCTGCTCATCAAGGATGTGAGTCACCTGTGCTGCACCTGTCCTGTCACCTGTGCTACACCTGTCCTGTCACCTGTCCTGTCACCTGTGCCTTCCCCTATCACCTGTGTTACCTGTCCCCTTGTGTGTCCCCTCACCGACGTCATGCTGCACGCCCTGCTCATCAAGGACGTGGAGTCACCTGTGCTGCACCTGTGCTGCACCTGTGCTACACCTGTCCTGACACCTGTCCTGTCACCTGTGCTACACCTGTCCTGTCACCTGTGCTACACCTGTACTGTCACCTGTCCTGTCACCTGTCCCTTCCCCTGTCACCTGTGCTACCTGTCCCCTTGTGTACCCCCTCACCGACGTCATGCTGCACACCCTGCTCATCAAGGACGTGAGTCACCTGTGCTGCACCTGTCCTGTCACCTGTGCTACACCTGTCCTGTCACCTGTCCTGTCACCTGTGCTACACCTGTACTGTCACCTGTGCTACACCTGTCCTGTCATCTGTGCTACACCTGTACTGTCACCTGTCCTGTCACCTGTCCCTTCCCCTGTCACCTGTGCTACCTGTCCCCTTGTGTATCCCCTCACCGACGTCATGCTGCACGCCCTGCTCATCAAGGATGTGAGTCACCTGTGCTGCACCTGTGCTGTCACCTGTGCTACACCTGTACTGTCACCTGTGCTACACCTGTCCTGTCACCTGTCCCTTCCCCTGTCACCTGTGCTACCTGTCCCCTTGTGTGTCCCCTCACCGACGTCATGCTGCACGCCCTGCTCATCAAGGATGTGAGTCACCTGTGCTACAGCTGTCCTGCACCTGTGCTACACCTGTCCTGCACCTGTCCTGTCACCTGTACTACACCTGTCCTGTCACCTGTGCTACACCTGTACTGTCATCTGTCCCTTCCCCTGTCACCTGTGTTACCTGTCCCCTTGTGTGTCCCCTCACCGACGTCATGCTGCACGCCCTGCTCATCAAGGACGTGAGTCACCTGTGCTGCACCTGTTACCTGTGCTACCTGTCCCCTCACCTGTGCTACCTGTCCCCTCACCTGTGCTACCTGTCCCCTTGTGCATTCCCTCACTGATGTCATGCTGCACGTGCTGCTCATCAAGGAAGTGTGTCTGCCTCATCTTTCCTACACCTGTCACCTCACCTGTTACCTGTCCTACCTGTCACCTCACCTGTCATACCTGTCACCTGTCCTACACCTGTCCCTTTGTGGATCCCCTCACCAACATCATGTTGCACGTGCTGCTCATCAAGGATGTGAGTCTGGGTCACCTGTCACCTGTCCTACACCTGTTATCTGTCCTACCTGTCACCTGCCCTCCCCAGCCCCTGCCCTGTCCCAGGTGTGTCTCACCTGTCCCAGGTGTGCCTCCCCAGCCCCACACCTGCCCCAGCTGTGCCTCCCCTGCCCCAGCTGTGCCTCACCTGTCCCAGCTGTGTTTCCCCAGCCCCACACCTGTCCCAGGTGTGCCTCCCCTGCCTTCCCCAGCTCCTCCCCTGTCCCAGCTGTGCCTCCCCTGCCCTCTCCAGCCCCTCACCTCTCCCAGATGTGTCTCACCTGTCCCAGGTGTGCCTCCCTGCCCTCCCCAGCCCCTCCCTTGTCCCAGGTGTGTCTCCTTCCTTCCCCAGCCCCTCCGCTGTCCCAGCTGTGTCTCACCTGTCCCAGCTGTGTTGCTCCTGCCTTCCCCAGCCCCTCCCCTGTCCCAGGTGTTTCTCACCTGTCTCAGGTGTGTCTCCCCAGCCCCTCTCCTGTCTTGGCTGTGCCTCCCTGCCCTCCCCTGCCCCTCCCCTGTGCCAGGTGTTTCTCACCTGTCCCAGCTGTGTCTCCCCTGCCCAGGTGTGTGTGTCCCCTGCCTTCCCCAGCCCCTCCCCTGTCCCAGGTGTTTCTCCCCAGCCCCTCTCCTGTCCCAGGTGTGCCTCCTGCCCAGGTGGGTCTCCCTGCCTTCCCCAGCCCCTCCCCTGCCCCAGCTGTGCCTCACCTGTCCCAGGTGTGTCTCCCCAACCCCTCCCCTGTCCCAGCTGTGTCTCCCCTGTCCCAGCTGTGCCTCCCCTGCCCTGCCCAGCCCCTCCCCTGCCCCAGCTGTGCCTCACCTGTCCCAGGTGTGCCTCCCCTGCCCAGGTGTGTCTCCCCTGCCCCCCTGCCCCAGCTGTGCCTCACCTGTCCCAGCTGTGTCTCCCCAGCCCACACCTGTCCCAGGTGTGTCTCTCCTGCCCCTCCCCTGTCCCGGCTGTGCCCCCCCGGCCCAGGTGTGTCTCCCCTGCCCTCCCAGCCCTCCCCTGTCCCAGGTGTGCCCCCGCCCAGGTGTGTCTCCCTGCCCTCCCCAGCCCCTCCCCTGTCCCAGCTGTGCCCCCCTGCCCAGGTGTGTCTCCCCTGCCCTCCCCAGCCCCTCCCCTGTCCCAGCTGTGCCCCCCAGCCCAGGTGTGTCTCACCTGTCCCAGCTGTGCCCCCCAGCCCAGGTGTGTCTCCCAGCCCTCCCCTGTCCCAGCTGTGTTTCCCCAGCCCAGGTGTGTCTCTCCTGCCCTCCCTGTCCCAGCTGTGCCTCCTGTCCCAGCTGTGCCCCCCAGCCCAGGTGTGTCTCTCCTGCCCCTCCCTGTCCCAGGTGTGTCTCCCCAGCCCCTCCCCTGTGCCAGGTGTTTCTCACCTATCCCAGGTGTGTCTCCCCTGCCCTCCCCAGCCCCTCCCTGTCCCAGCTGTGCCCCCAGCCCAGGTGTGTCTCCCCAGCCCCTCCCGTCCCAGCTGTGCCCCCAGCCCAGGTGTGTCTCCCTGCCCTCCCCAGCCCCTCCTGTCCCAGCTGTGCCCCCAGCCCAGGTGTGTCTCTCCTGCCCCTCCCCAGCCCAGGTGTGTCTCCCCAGCCCCTCCCGTCCCAGCTGTGCCCCCCAGCCCAGGTGTGTCTCCCCAGCCCCTCCCGTCCCAGCTGTGCCCCCCAGCCCAGGTGTGTCTCACCTGTCCCAGCTGTGCCCCCAGCCCAGGTGTGTCTCCCCTGCCCTCCCCTGCCCTCCCGTCCCAGCTGTGCCTTTGGCCCAGGTGTGTCTCCCAGCCCTCCCGTCCCAGCTGTGCCCCCAGCCCAGGTGTGTCTCACCTGTGCGCTCCCCGCGGAGTGCCAGCCACGCGGGAGGTGCTGGGCTCTCTACCCAACGTGTTCAGCGCTGTGCAGCCTGAGCGGCGGGGGCTACTGAGCTTCGTGCAGTGCCAGCCCTTCGAGCGCCTCTTCAAGGGTGCTGCTGTCCCCGACTACCTGCCCGCCATGCGCCGGCGCCGCAGCTCCGACCGCTGGGTGAGACACACCTGGGACACACCTGGGGAGGGGCTGAGGGTACTGGGGAGGGCTGGGGCACTGGGATTGGGGGTCACACCTGCCGCCATGCGCCCGGCGCCGCAGCTCCGACCGGCTGGGTGAGACACACCTGGGAACACCTGGGGGCCTGGGAACACCTGGGGCACACCTGGGGAGGGCTGAGGGCACTGGGATTGGGGGTCACACCTGCCTGCTGTCGCGGCAGCGCCACAGCTCCGACCCCTGGGTGAGACACACCTGGCAACACCTGGGGAGGGGCTGGGGGCACTGGGATTGGGTGCACACCTAGGGCATACCTGGGGCACACCTGGGACACCTAGAGAGGGCTGGGGGCACTAGAGAGCACACCTGGGGGAGGGGCTGGGGGCAGTGGGTAGGGGCTGAGGGCACCTGGGACACACCTGGGGAGGGGCTGGGGGCACCTAGGACACACCTGGGGAGGGCTGGGGACACTGGGACACACCTGGGGAGGGGCTGGGGGCACTGGGGAGGGCTGAGGGCACCTGGGACACACCTGGGG
The DNA here is from genome assembly GCA_034336685.1 of Luscinia luscinia. Taxonomy (NCBI): domain Eukaryota; kingdom Metazoa; phylum Chordata; class Aves; order Passeriformes; family Muscicapidae; genus Luscinia; species Luscinia luscinia. The sequence continues at coordinate 70,541 of JAKWBO010000147.1, forward strand.
AGGGGCTGGGGGCACCTGGGACACACCTGGGGAGGGGGCTGGGGACACTGGGACACACCTGGGGAGGGGCTGGGGGCACTGGGGAGGGGCTGAGGGCACCTGGGACACAACTAGAGAGGGACTGGGGGCACTGGGGACACACCTGGGGAGGGGCTGGGGACACTGGGACACACCTGGGGAGGGGCTGGGGACAGTGGGGACACCCTAGAGAGGGACTGGGGCACTGGGACTGGGGACACACCTGGAGAATGGCCCTGGGGGTTGTCAGGGATTTTGGGGGCTCTCTTATCTTGGGTGGGGGCACCACAAAGTGACCCTGGGGGGCTCTTGAGGATTTTGGGGGACACCCAAAGAGAGACCCCGGGGGGCTCTTGAGGATTTTGGGGGGCCCTTTGTTATCTTGGGGGGTCACCCACAGGAATGACCCTGGGGGCTCATGGGTGTATTTGGGGGACACCCATACAGTGACCCCAGGGATTCTCAGATTATTGGTGGAAAGCATGAGAGTGACCCTGGGGGCTCTCAGGAATCTGGGGGGCTCTTTGGACACCCCCAAAACGACCCCGGAGCCCACCAGCCCAATAACTGAACACTGCTTCACATTTAAAGAACTTCCATGTTTTTAGGGGTCTTTATGTTTGTTTTAGGGATTGCTGATTGTTTTTTTTAACCCCCAAAAGATGCTGTTTTTAGGGGTGTTTATTTTAGGGACTTCTTTTTAACCCCCAAAACCTTCTTTGCTCCCCTAAACTTCCTCTGCTCCCCAAAACACTCTCTGTGCCCCCTCTAAACACTCTTTGTCCCCGTCCAAAACTCTCTCTGTGCCCCCAAACTCTCTCTGTGCCCCCAAAATGCTCATTGTGCCCTCCCAAAACTCTCTCTGTCCCCCCAAAACCACACTGTGCCCCCCCCAAAACTCTCTGTCCCCCAAAACACTCCTTGTGCCCCCCAGGCGGCTTCTTGTGCCCCTAAAACACTCACTGTGCCCCCAAAACGTTCTCTGCCCCCCAGAGCACTCAGTGTGCCCCCAAACCCCTCTGTGCCCCCCAGAGCACTCAGTGTGCCCCAAACCCTCTGTGCCCCCCAGAGCACTCAGTGAGCCCCCAAACCCCTCTGTGCCCCCAGAGCACTCAGTGTGCCCTAAACCCTCTGTGCCCCCAGAGCACTCAGTGAGCCCCAAACCCCTCTGTGCCCCCCAGAACACTCTCTGTGCCCTAAACCCCTCTGTGCCCCCTAGAACACTCACTGTGCCCCCAAACCCCTCTGTGCCCCCCCAGAACACTCTCTGTGCCCCCAAAACTCTCTCTGCCCCCCAGAGCTCTCAGTGTGCCCCCAAACCCTCTGTGCCCCCCAGAGCACTCACTGTGCCCCTAAACCCTCTGTGCCCCCTTAGAGCACTCAGTGAGCCCCCAAACCCTCTGTGCCCCCAGAACACTCACTGTGCCCCCAAACCCCTCTGTGCCCCCTAGAGCACTCAGGTGAGCCCCCAAACCCCTCTGTGCCCCCAGAACACTCACTGTGCCCTAAACCCCTCTGTGCCCCCAGAACACTCACTGTGCCCCAAGCCCTCTGTACTTTAGAACACTCACTGTGCCCCCAAACCCCTCTGTGCCTTTAGAGCACTCAGTGTGCCCCCAAACCCCTCTGTACTTTAAGAGCACTCAGTGAGCCCCAAACCCCTCTGTGCCCCCTAGAACACTCACTGTGCCCCTAAACCCCTCTGTGCCCCCCTTAGAGCACTCAGTGAGCCCCTAAACCCTCTGTGCCCCCTAGGCACTCTCTGTGCCCCTCAAACCCTCTGTGCCCCCCAGAGCACTCAGTGTGCCCTAAACCCTCTGTGCCCCCAAAACACTCCTTGTGCCCCCCCAAAGCGCTTCTTGTGCCCTCTAAAACTCTCACTGTGCCCCTAAAAATGTTCTCTGCCCCCCAGAGCACTCACTGTGCCCCCAAACCCCTCTGTGCCCCCCAGAGCACTCTCTGTGCCCTAAACCCTCTGTGCCTTTAGAGGCACTCAGTGTGCTTCAAACCCTCTGTACTTTAGGAGCACTCAGTGTGCCCCCAAACCCCTCTGTGCCTTCAGAGCACTCACTGTGCCCCCAAACCCCTCTGTGCCTTCAGAACACTCACTGTGCCTTCAAGCCCCTCTGTTGCCCCCAGGGCACTCAGTGAGCCCCAAACCCCTCTGTGCCCCCCCAGAACACTCACTGTGCCCCCCAAAAAGCGTTCTCTGTCCCCCCAGAACACTCTCTGTGCCCTCTAAAACTCTCTCTGCCTTTGAGGCACTCACTGTGTCCCCCAAAAGCGTTTCCTGTCCCCCAGAGCACTCACTGTGCCCCCAAACCCCTCTGTGCCTTCAGAACACTCTCTGTGCCCCCAAAACTCTCTCTGTGCCCCCCAGAACACTCACTGTGCCCCCAAAAGACGTTCTCTGCCTCTAGGCACTCACTGTGCCCCCAAACCCCTCTGTGCCCCCCAGAGCACTCAGTGTGCCCCCAAACCCTCTGTGCCCCCCAGAGCACTCAGTGAGCCCCCAAACCCCTCTGTGCCCCCCAGAGCACTCACTGTGCCCCCAAACCCTCTGTGCCCCCCAGGAGCACTCAGTGTGCCCCCCAACCCCTCTGTGCCCCCCCAGAGCACTCACTGTGCCCCCAAACCCCTCTGTGCCCCCCCAGAGCACTCAGTGTGCCCCCAACCCCTCTGTGCCCCCCAGAGTACTCAGTGAGCCCCCAAACCCCTCCATGCTCCCCCAGAGTACTCAGTGAGCCCCCAAACCCCTCTGTGCCCCCCAGAACACTCTCTGTGCCCCCAAAACATTCTCTGCCCCCCAGAACACTCACTGTGCCCCCAAACCCCTCTGTGCCCCCCAGAGCACTCAGTGTGCCCCCAAACCCCTCTGTGCCCCCAGAGCACTCAGTGTGCCCCCAAACCCCTCTGTGCCCCCCAGAACACTCACTGTGCCCCTAAACCCTCTGTGCCCCCAGAGCACTCAGTGTGCCCCCAAACCCTCTGTGCCCCCAGAACACTCACTGTGCCCCCAAACCCCTCTGTGCCCCCCAGAGCACTCAGTGTGCCCCCAAACCCCTCTGTGCCCCCCAGAGCACTCAGTGTGCCCCCAAACCCCTCTGTGCCCCCAGGAGCACTCAGTGTGCCCCCAACCCCTCTGTGCCTCCAGAGCACTCACTGTGCCCCCAAACCCCTCTGTGCCCCCCAGAACACTCACTGTGTCCCCAAAACGTTCCTGTCCCCCCAGAGCACTCAGTGTGCCCCCAAACCCCTCTGTGCCCCCCAGAGCACTCAGTGTGCCCCAGAGCACTCAGTGTGCCCCCAAACCCCTCTGTGCCCCCAGGTGACACGGCCTCCAACCTGGGCAGCGCCGTGGACGAGCTGATGCGGCACCAGCCCACGCTCAAAACCGACGCCACCACCGCCATCATCAAGGTGCCAGCCGGGGGTGACAACATCCAGGGGGGTTCAGGACCCCCCAGACCTGCCCTAACCCCCCTCCCCCCGCAGCTGCTGGAGGAGATCTGCAGCCTGGGCAGGGACCCCAAGTACATCTGCCAGAAGCCGTCCATGCAGAAGGCGGACGGGACGGCGGCGGCGCCGCCCCCGCGCTCGCCCCACGCGGCCGAGGAGGCGTCCAGCGAGGACGAGGAGGAGGAGGAGGTGCAGGCCATGCAGAGCTTCGGGCGGCGCAGCAGAGCGAGGCCGAGCCCAGCCAGGCGTGAGCGGGGTGTGAGGGAGGCACGGGGGTGTGCCCAGGGGTGTGCCCAGTGTCAGTGTGTGTGTCACTGGGGTGTGCCCAGGGGTGTGCCCAGTGTCAGTGTGTGTGTCACTGGGGTGTGCCCAGGGGTGTGCCCGATGTCAGTGCCTGTCACTGGGGGGCAGGAGGAGGTGCAGGCCATGCAGAGCTTCGGGCGGCGCAGCAGAGCGAGGCCGAGCCCAGCCAGGCGTGAGCGGGGTGTGGGGGAGGGAGGCACGGGGGTGTGACCAGGGGTGTGCCCAGTGTCAGTGTGTGTGTCACTGGGGTGTGCCCAGTGTCAGTGTGTGTGTCACTGGGGTGTGCCAAGGGGTGTGCCCAGTGTCGGTGTGTGTGTCACTGGGGTGTGACCAGGGTGTGCCCAGTGTCAGTGTGTGTGTCACTGGGGTGTGCCCAGGGTGTGGCCAGGGTGTGCCCAGGGTGTGCCCAGTGTCAGTGTGTGTGTCACTGGGGTGTGCCCAGTGTCGGTGTGTGTGTCACTGGGGTGTGCCCAGGGGTGTGCCCAGTGTCGGTGTGTGTCACTGGGGTGTGCCCAGGGTGTGCCCGGTGTCAGTGCCTGTCACTGGGGGCAGGAGGAGGTGCAGGCCATGCAGAGCTTCGGGCGGCGCTTAGCAGAGCGAGGCCGAGCCCAGCCAGGCGTGAGCGGGGCACGGGGAGGGAGGCACTGGGGTGTGACCGGGGTGTGACCAGGGGTGTGCCGGGGTGTGCCCAGTGTCGGTGTGTGTGTCACTGGGGGCAGGAGGAGTGTCCGGGGCACTGGGGTGTGCCTGGTGTCGGGGTGTGTCACTGGGGTGTGCCCAGGGTGTGCCCGGTGTCGGGTGTGTCACTGGGGTGTGCCCAGTGTCAGTGTGTGTGTCACTGGGGTGTGCCCAGGGGTGTGCCCAGTGTCAGTGTGTGTGTCACTGGGGTGTGCCCAGGAGTGTGCCCAGTGTGGTGTGTGTGTCACTGGGGTGTGCCCAGGGTGTGCCCAGTGTGGGTGTGTGTGTCACTGGGGTGTGCCCAGGGTGTGCCCAGTGTCAGTGTGTGTGTCACTGGGGTGTGCCCAGGGTTGCCCAGTGTCAGTGTGTGTGTCACTGGGGTGTGCCCAGGGGTTGCCCAGTGTCAGTGTGTGTGTCACTGGGGTGTGCCCAGTGTGGGTGTGTGTGTCACTGGGGTGTGCCCAGGGTGTGCCCAGTGTGGGTGTGTGTCACTGGGGTGTGCCCAGGTGTGCCCAGTGTCAGTGTGTGTGTCACTGGGGTGTGCCCAGGGTTGCCCAGTGTCAGTGTGTGTGTCACTGGGGTGTGCCCAGTGTGGTGTGTGTGTCACTGGGGTGTGCCCAGGGTGTGCCCAGTGTCGGTGTGTGTGTCACTGGGGTGTGCCCAGTGTCAGTGTGTGTGTCACTGGGGTGTGCCCGGTGTCAGTGCCTGTCACTGGGGGCAGGAGGAGGTGCAGGCCATGCAGAGCTTCGGGCGGCGCAGCAGAGCGAGGCCGAGCCCAGCCAGGCGTGAGCGGGGCCGGGGAGGGCGGCACGGGGTGTGCCCAGTGTCGGTGTGTGTGTCACTGGGGTGTGCCCAGTGTCAGTGTGTGTGTCACTGGGGTGTCCCCAGGGGTCAGTGTGTGTCACTGGGATGTGCCCAGTGTCAGTGTATGTCACTGGGAAGCAGAAGGAGTGTCCCGGGCACTGGGGTGTGCCCGGGGGTGTGCCCAGTGTCAGGTGTATGTCACTAGGGTGTCCCCAGGGGTCAGTGCAGGTCACTGGGGTGTCCCCAGGTCACTGTGGGATTCCCAGGTCACCAGGAGTGTCTCCAGGGGTCTGGGGTGTCACCAGGGGTGTCCCCAGGGGTGTGGGCTGTCCCCAGTATCAGTGCAGGTCACCAGGTTACCAGGGATGTCCCCAGGTCACTGGGGTGTCCCCAGGGGTCAGTGCAGGTCACTGGGGTGTCCCCAGGTCACTGTGGTGTCCCCAGGGTGTTCTCAGAGCTCTGTGCTGTCCTCAGATCACCAGGGTTGTCCCCAGGTGACCGTGGTGTCACCAGGGAGGTTCCCAGGTCACTGGGAGTGCTGGGGAAGGGTCTGGAGGAGCTGGGGAAGGGTCTAGAAAATTCTGGGAGAGCTGGGGAAGAGTCTGGGGAGCTGGGGAAGGGTCTGGGGGAGCTGGGGAAGGGTCTCAGCCTGGAGGAAAGAGACCAGGGAGGGAAATTCAGGCTGGGAAAATGAGCAAAACCTTCCCAGAGAGGATCGGGCAGGGAGGTGTCAAAGCCAGGCCTGGGGGTCACAGGGGTGACAGGGGTGACAAGGCCACAGGGGTGACAGGGTCACAGGCTGACAAGGTCCCAGGACACTCTCAGAGCCCTCCCCAGCCTCGTGAGCTCTGGCTGTGTGTCCTGGGGGTCACACCCCCTGACCCCCTGCCTGTCCCTGCAGCGTGGTGGGCACGGAGGAGCGCATCCCCATCCCCTCATGGACTACATCCTCAACGTGGTGAGTGGGGAGCCTGCCCTGGGGGTCCCCACTGCCCCTGACCCCCTGAGGGGGCTCAGACCCTGACCCTGCAAAAGGGGCTCAGACCCCTGACCCTGCAAAGGGGCTCTGACCCCCTGACCCTGCAAAGGGGCTCTGACCCCCAAAAGGGGCTCAGAACCCCTGACCCTGCAAAAGGTGCTCAGAACGCCCCTGGGGGCGCTCAGGACCCCTCTGACCCCCCTGAATGGGCTCAGATCCCCCTTGAGGTGGCTCAGACCCCTCTAACCCCTCCTGAGGGGCTCAGACTCCCCTGACACCCCTGAAATGACTCAGACCCCCCGCTCTCGAGGAGTCTCTCACACCCCTGATCCCCCTGAGGGTCTCACACACCCTGACCCATCCTGAAGGAGCTCTGACCCACCCTGACCCCCCAAAAGAGGCTCAGACCTCCCTCTAACTCCTTCTAAGGGGGCTCAGACCCCCATACCTCCAAAAAGGGGCTCAGAACCCCTGACCCCCCAAAAGGGGCTCAGACCCTCAACCCCTCCCTTAACGGGCTCAGAGCCCCCTGACCCCCTGAGAGGGTCTCAGATCCCCCTGAAGTGACTCTGACTCCCCTGGCCCCCAAAAGGGTCTCAACCCCCCAGAGAGTCTCAGACCCCCAGAGGGTCTCAGACCCCCCTGACCCCTCTCCCCCCAGATGAAGTTTGTGGAGTCCATCCTCAGCAACAACACCACGGACGATCACTGCCAGGAGTTCGTGGCCCAGCGGGGGCTGCGGCCACTGGTCACCATCCTGGGGCTGCCCAACCTGCCCGTGGACTTCCCCACCTCAGCTGCCTGCCAGGCTGTGGCTGGGGTCTGCAAATCCATCCTGGTACGGGCTGGGGGCTGGGAATTCATCCTGGGGGCTGGGAATCCATCCTGGTATGGGCTGGGGCTGAAAAAACCCATCCTGGTGTGGGCTGGGGCTGCAAATCCATCCTGGTATGGGCTGGGGCTGGGAATCCATCCTGGTGTGGGCTGGGGGCTGCAAACCCATCCTGGGGTCTGCAAATCCATCCTGGTACGGGCTGGGGCTGGGAATCCATCCTGGGGCTGCAAATCCATCCTGGTATGGGCTGGGGGCTGGGAATCCATCCTGGGGTCTGCAAATCCATCCTGAGTACGGGGCTGGGGGCTGCAAATCCATCCTGGTATGGGCTGGGGGCTGAGAATCCATCCTGGTGTGGGCTGGGAGCTGCAAACCCATCCTGGGGCTGCAAATCCATCCTGGTGTGGGCTGGGGCTGAAAAATCCATCATGGGGTCTGCAAATCCATCCTGGTACGGGCTGGGGGCTGGGAATCCATCCTGGGGCTGCAAATCCATCCTGAGTACGGGCTGGGGCTGAGAATCCATCCTGGTGTGGGCTGGAGCTGCAAACCCATCCTGGGGGCTGCAAATCCATCCTGAGTACGGGCTGGGGGCTGGGAATCCATCCTGGGGTCTGCAAATCCATCCTGGTACGGGCTGGGGCTGGGAATCCATCCTGGTATGGGCTGGGGCTTAAGAATCCATCCTGGGGTCTGCAAATCCATCCTGGTATGGGCTGGGGGCTGAAAAACCCATCCTGGTGTGGGCTGGGGCTGAAAAACCCATCCTGGTGTGGGCTGGGGGCTGAAAAATCCATCCTGAGTACGGGCTGGGGCTGGGAATCCATCCTGGGGTCTGCAAATCCATCCTGGTGTGGGCTGGGGGCTGGGAATCCATCCTGGGGTCTGCAAATCCATCCTGGTGTGGGCTGGGGCTGGGAATCCATCCTGGGGTCTGCAAATCCATCCTGGTACGGGCTGGGGGCTGGGAATCCATCCTGGTGTGGGCTGGGGCTGGGAATCCATCCTGGGTCTGCAAACCCATCCTGGTGTGGGCTGGGGGCTGAGAATCCATCCTGGTGTGGGCTGGGGCTGCAAACCCATCCTGGGGGTTGGGAATCCATCCTGGGGGTGGGAATCCATCCTGGGGGGTGGGAAGGGATCCTGGGGAGGTGAAAAATCCATCCTGGGGGCTCAGGGGCCTGCACGTCCATCCTGGTGTGGACCCTGGTGATGCTCTCTGTGCCCCCAGACCCTGTGCCTCGGGCCCTGGGTGTTCAGAAGGGTTCAGGGACCCCTCAGTGACCCCTCAGTGACCCCTCAGTGGCCCCTCAGTGACCCCAGTGTCCCCTGTGTCCCCCCAAACTCTCTCCCACGAGCCCAAGGTGTAGCTGGAGGCTCTCAGTGACCCCTCTGTGACCCCTCAGTGACCCCAGTGTCCCTCTGTGCCCCCAGACCCTGTCCCACGAGCCCAAGGTGCTGCAGGAGGGTTCAGTGACCCCTCAGTGACTCCAGTGTCCCTCTGTGTCCCTCTGTGCCCCCAGACCCTGTCCCACGAGCCCAAGGTGCTGCAGGAGGTGCTGGTGCAGCTGGAGGCTCTCACTGACCCCTCAGTGACCCCAGTGTCCCCTCTGTGTCCCCTCTGTGCCCCCAGACCCTGTCCCACGAGCCCAAGGTGCTGCAGGAGGGTTCAGTGACCCCTCACTGACCCCTCAGTGACCCCTCAGTGACCCCAGAGTCCCCTCTCTGTCATTCTCCTGTCCCCAGACCCTGTCCCACGAGCCCAAGGTGCTGCAGGAGGGTTCAGTGACCCCTCAGTGACCCCTCAGTGACCCCAGTGTCCCTCTGTGCCCCCAGACCCTGTCCCACGAGCCCAAGGTGCTGCAGGAGGGGCTGGTGCAGCTGGAGGCCGTGCTCTCGGCGCTGGAGCCCTGCACAGGCCCATCGAGGCCCCGGGGGCTCGGTGCTGCTGCGGGAGCTGGCCGGGGCCGGGGCCGTGGCCGACGCCACCCTGTCAGCACAGGCCACGCCCCTGCTGCACGCCCTGACCGCCGCCCACGCCTTCATCATGATGTTCGTGCACACCTGCAGGGTGGGACAGGTAATGGCGGGGCTGGGATGGGGCCTGGGGGGCTGGGATGGGGTTTGGGGACACCTGCAGGGTGGGACAGGTAATGGGGGGCTGGGATGGGGTCTGGGGGGCTGGGATGGGGTTTGGGGACACCTGCAGGGTGGGACAGGTAATGGGGGGCTGGGATGGGGCCTGGGGACACCTGCATGGTGGGACAGGTAATGGGGGGCTGGGATGGGGTTTGGGGGACTGCAGTGGGGTTTGGGGGACTGGGATGGGGTTTAGGCAGGTTGGAATGGGGCTTGGGGGCTGCAGTGGGGTTTGGGGGGCTGGGATGGGGTTTGGGGACACCTGCAGGGTGGGACAGGTAATGGGGGGCTGGGATGGGGTTTGGGGGGGCTGGGATGGGGTTTAGGCAGGTTGGAATGGGGTTTGGGGGACTGGGATGGGGTTTGGGGGGTCTGGGATGGGGTTTGGGGGATTAGGATGGGGTTTGGGGACACCTGCAGGGTGGGACAGGTAATGGGGGGCTGCAGTGGGGTCTGGGGGGCTGGGATGGGGTTTGGGGGACTGGGATGGGGTTTGGGGGGCTGGGATGGGGTTTAGGCAGGTTGGAATGGGGTTTGGGGGGTCTGGGATGGGGTTTGGGGGGTCTGGGATGGGGTTTGGGGATTAGGATGGGGTTTGGGGGACACCTGCAGGGTGGGACAGGTACATGGGGGGCTGCAGTGGGGTTTGGGGGATTAGGATGGGGTTTGGGGGGCTGGAAAGGTTTGGGGGATTAGGATGGGGTTTGGGGGCTGGGATGGGGTTTAGGCAGGTTGGAATGGGGCTTGGGGGGCTGCAGTGGGGTTTAGTGGGGTTGGAAAGGGTTTGGGGGCACCTGCAGGGTGGGACAGGTACAGGGGGGACTGGGATGGGGTTTGGGGGGACTGGGATGGGGTTTGTGGGGGGTGGGATGGGGTTTGGGGGGCTGGGATGGGGTTTAGGCAGGTTGGAATGGGGCTTGGGGGGCTGCAGTGGGGTTTGGGGGGCTGGGATGGGGTTTGGGGACACCTGCAGGGTGGGACAGGTAATGGGGGGCTGCACTGGGGTCTGGGGGCTGGGATGGAGTTTGGGGGGCTGGGATGGGGTTTAGGCAGGTTGGAATGGGGTTTGGGGGACTGGGATGGGGTTTAGGCAGGTTGGAATGGGGTTTGGGGGGCTGGGATGGGGTTTGGGGGACACCTGCAGGGTGGGACAGGTAATGGGGGGCTGGGATGGGGTTTGGGGGGACTGGGATGGGGTTTGGGGGGCTGGGATGGGGTTTGGGGGCTGCAGTGGGGTTTGGGGGCTGGGATGGGGTTTGGGGGGCTGGGATGGGGTTTGGGAGGATTAGGATGGGGTTCGGGGGGCTGGGATGGGGTTTGGAGGGGTTTGGAATGGGGTTTGGGGACACCTGCAGGGTGGGACAGGTACATGGGGGGACTGGGATGGGGTCTGGGGGATTAGGATGGGGTTTGGGGGGCTGCAGTGAGGTTTGGGGGACTGGGATGGGGTTTGGGGGATTAGGATGGGGTTTGGGGGGCTGGAAAGGTTTGGGGAGATTAGGATGGGGTTTGGGGGACTGGGATGGGGTTTGGGGGATTAGGATGGGGTTTGGGGGGCTGGGATGGGGTTTGGGGGCTGCAGTGGGGTTTAGTGGGGTTGGAAAGGGTTTGGGGACACCTGCAGGGTGGGACAGGTAATGGGGAGGGGTTTGGGGGGTTAAAAGGGATTTTGGGGACCTGAAGAAGGGTTTTGAGGGACTTGGAAAGGAATTGAAGGAAGTTTTGGGGCCTTGAAAGATGTTTGGAGGGTTTTAAAAGGGGTTTGGGGTTCAGGAGGTGGGTCTGGGGTCTCACAGGGGTTTTGGGGTCCCCCAGAGCGAGATCAGGGCCATCTCTGTGAACCAGTGGGGTCCCAGCTGGGGCTGAGCGTGCTGGGCAAGCTGAGCCAGCTGTACTGCTCGCTGGTGTGGAGAGCACCGTGCTGTTGTCCCTCTGCACCCCCAACAGGTACTGGGAGCACTGGGGAGCACTGGGGGCACTGGGGGCACTGGGGGCACTGGGAGCACTGGGCTGAGCCAGCTGTACTGCTCCCTGGTGTGGAGAGCACCGTGCTGTTGTCCCTCTGCACCCCCAACAGGTACTGGGAGCACTGGGAGCACTGGGGGGCACTGGGGGCACTGGTGAAGGTTTGGGGGGAATGTGGGGGCACTGGGAGGGTTTGGGGGGCACTGGGAGGGCACTGGGAGGTTCTGGGGGGCACTGGTGAAGGTCTGGGGGCACTGTGTGTTTTGGGGGCTCTGTGTGTTTTGGGGGCTCTGTGTGGTTTTGGGGGCTCTCTGGTGCCCCCTGATTCTCTTGTGCTCCCCCAGCCTCCCCCCAGGCTGTGAGTTCGGCCAGGCTGACATGCAGAAACTGGGGGGCACTGGGAGGTTCTGGGGGCACTGGTGAAGGTTTGGGGGCTCTGTGTGTTTTGGGGGCCCCCTGACCCCCTCGTGCCCCCCAGCCTCCCCCCAGGCTGTGAGTTCGGCCAGGCTGACATGCAGAAACTGGGGGCACTGGGAGGTTCTGGGGGCACTGGGGCAGGTTTTGGTGGGCTCTGTGTGGTTTTGGGGCTTTCTGGTGCCCCCCTGACCTCTTCGTGCCCCCCAGCCTCCCCCCCCAGGCTGTGAGTTCGGCCAGGCTGACATGCAGAAACTGGGGGCACTGGGAGGTTCTGGGGGCACTGGTGAAGGTTTGGGGGCTCTGTGTGTTTTGGGGCCCCCTGACCCCCTGTGCCCCCCCAGCCTCCCCCAGGCTGTGAGTTCGGCCAGGCTGACATGCAGAAACTGGTGCCCAAGGAGGAGAAAACGGCCCCAGCCCCCCCAGGCTGGCCGCAGGGCAGGTGGGGATTGGGGGGGTTTTGGGGGTTTGGGGAGGGTTCTCTGGGGATTTATGGGGGTTTGGGGGCTGGATGGGGATTTGGGGGATTTTTGGGGGTTTATGGGGGTTTGGGAGGGTTCTGTGGGGCTTTATGGGGGTTGGGGGGCTGGATGGGGATTGGGGGGCTGGGGGATTGGGGGGTTTGTGGGGGGTTCTGTGGGGCTTTATGGGGGTTTGGGGGGCTGGATGGGGATTTGGGGGGTTTTGGGGGTTTATGGGGTTTGGGGAAGGTTTTGGGGGGATTTATGGGGGTTTGGGGGCTGAATGGGGATTGGGGGCTGGGGGCTTATGGGGGTTTGGGAATGGTTTGTGGGGGCTTCTTGGGGGTTTTCAGGAGGGGTGGGAGGAGGGGCAGGATGGGCTTGGGGGTCTTGAAAGGTTTGGGGAGTCTGGAAATGGGAGGGTCTGGAAATCGGGGGTCTGTGGGGTCACTTGGGGTCTCTGGGATATGGGGGGTCTCTGGGGTCCCTTTGGGGTCTCTGTGGGATCATTTGGGGTCTGTGGGATCATTTGGGGTCTGTGGGATCACTTTGGGGTCTCTGTGGGATCACTTTGGGATCTCTATGGGGTCACTTTGGGATCTCTGTGGGATCACCTGGGGGTCTGTGGGATCGCCTGGGGGTCTCTATGGGATCCCTTTGGGGTCTCTATGGGGTCCCTTTTGGGGGTCTCTGTGGGATCACTTTGGGGGTCTGTATGGGATCATTTGGGATCTCTGTGGGATCACTTTGGGACCTCTATGGGGTTACTTTGGGGTCTCTATGGGATCATTTGGGGTCTCTATGGGGTCACTTTTGGGGTCTCTGTGGGATCACTTGGGGTCTCTGTGGGTTCCCTTTTGGGGTCTGTGGGATCACCTGGGGTCTCTATGGGGTCCCTTTGGGGTCTCTATGGGATCCCTTTGTGGTCTGTGGGATCCCTTTGGGGTCTCTATGGGATCATTTGGGGTCTGTGGGATCACCTGGGGTCTCTGGGATCACCTGGGGTCTCTATGGGGTCCCTTCGGGGTCTGTGGGATCCCTTGGGGTCTCTATGGGATCATTTGGGGTCTGTGGGATCATTTGGGGTCTGTGGGATCACTTGGGAGTCTGTGGGATCACTTGGGGTCTCTAGGGGTCCCTTTTGGGGTCTCTGTGGGATCACTTTGGGGGTCTCTATGGGATCATTTGGGGTCTCTGTGGGATCACTTTGGGGTCTCTATGGGGTCACTTTTGGGGTCTCTATGGGATCATTTAGGGGACTCTATGGGGTCACTTTGGGATCTCTATGGGGTCACTTTGGGGTCTCTCTAGGGTCACTTTGGGGTCTCTGTGGGATCACTTTGGGGTTTCTATGGGATCATTTGGGGGTCTCTATGAGGTCACTTTTGGGGTCTGTGGGATCACCTGGGGTCTGTGGGATCCCTTTGGGGTCTCTATGGGATCATTTGGGGTCTCTGGGATCACCTGGGGGTCTCTGGGATCACCTGGGGTCTCTATGGGATCCCTTTGTGGTCTGTGGGGTCCCTTGGGGTCTCTGGGATCACCTGGGGTCTCAGCCTGTCTCCCCCCCAGAGGGGTGAGGCCGAGACCGCGGGGCTGGTAGTGACCCCCCCCGGCCCAGGGGCTGCTGGAGGGGATGGGGTTGGTGGGGAGCCCCTGGCCCCCATGGAGACGGACGAGCCCAGCCGCCAGCGACCCCAAGGGCAAGGCCAAGATCACCTCGCCATGGCCGCCCGCATCAAGCAGATCAAACCCCTGCTCTCGGGTGAGGGGCTGGGAATGGGGCTGGGGGCTGGGGAATGGGGCTGGGGGCTGGGAAATGGGGCTGGGGGCTGGGGAATGGGGCTGGGGGCTCTGGAATGGGGCTGGGGGCTCTGGAATGGGGCTGGGGGCTCTGAAATGGGGCTGGGGGCTGTGAAATGGGGCTGGGGGTCTGAAATGGGGCTGGGGGCTCTGGAATGGGGCTGGGGGCTGGGAAATGGGGCTGGGGGCTGGGAAATGATGCTGGAGGTGTGAAATGGGGCTGGGGGCTCTGAAATGGGGCTGGGGGCTCTGGAATGGGGCTGGGGGCTCTGAATGGGGCTGGGGGGCTGGGAAAATGGGGCTGGGGGGTCTGAAATGGGGCTGGGGGCTGTGAAATGGGGCTGGGGGCTCTGGAATGGGGCTGGGGGCTGTGAAATGGGGCTGGGGGTCTGAAATGGGGCTGGGGGCTCTGAAATGGGGCTGGGGGCTGGGAAATGGGGCTGGGGCTCTGAAATGAGGCTGGGGGCTCTGGAATGGGGCTGGGGCTCTGGAATGGGGCTGGGGGCTGTGAAATGGGGCTGGGGGCTCTGAAATGAGGCTGGGGGCTGTGAAATGGGGCTGGGGCTCTGAAATGGGGCTGGGGGCTGGGAAATGGGGCTGAGGGTTGTGAAAATGGGTCTGGGAGGTCTGAAATGGGGCTGGGGGTCTGAATGGGGCTGGGGGCTCTGGAATGGGCCTGGGGGTCTGAAATGGGGCTGGGGGCTCTGGAATGGGGCTGGGGGCTGGGAAATGGGGCTGGGGGCTGTGAAAATGGGGCTGGGGGCTGTGAAAATGGGGCTGGGGGCTCTGGAATGGGGCTGGGGGCTGGGAAATGGGGCTGGGGGCTGGGAAATGGGGCTGGGGGCTCTGAAATGAGGCTGGGGGCTCTGGAATGGGGCTGGGGGCTGGGGAATGGGGCTGGGGGCTGTGAAATGGGGCTGGGGGTGTGAAAATGGGGCTGGGGGGCTCTGGAATGGGGCTGGGGGCTGGGAAATGGGGCTGGGGGCTCTGGAATGGGTCAGGGGCGTCTGAAATGGGGCTGGGGGCTCTGGAATGGGGCTGGGGGCTCTGGAATGGGGCTGGGGGCTGTGAAATGGGGCTGGGGGCTGTGAAATGGGTCTGGGGGCTCTGAAATGGGTCTGGGGGCTCTGGAATGGGGCTGGGGCTGTGAAATGGGGCTGGGGGGCTCTGAAATGGGTCAGGGGGCTCTGGAATGGGGCTGGGGGCTCTGAAATGGGGCTGGGGGCTGGGAAATGGGGCGGGGGGCTCTGAAATGGGGCTGGGGGGTCTGGAATGGGCCTGGGGGCTCTGGAATGGGGCTGGGGGTCTGAAATGGGGCTGGGGGCTCTGGAATGGGGCTGGGGCTGTGAAATGAGGCTGGGGGCTCTGGAATGGGGCTGGGGAATGGGGCTGGGGGGCTGGGGAATGGGGCTGGGGGCTCTGGAATGGGGCTGGGGGCTGTGAAATGAGGCTGGGGGCTCTGGAATGGGGCTGGGGGCTCTGGAATGGGGCTGGGGCTGTGAAATGAGGCTGGGGGCTCTGAAATGGGGCTGGGGGCTGGGAAATGGGGCTGGGGGCTCTGAAATGGGGCTGGGGGCTCTGGAATGGGGCTGGGGGCTCTGAATGGGGCTGGGGGCTGTGAAATGAGGCTGGGGGGCTGGGAAATGGGGCTGGGGCTCTGAATGGGGCTGGGTGCCCCAAAAGGGGGTAGGGGGCTCTGGAAATGGGTCAAGGGGTCCAGAACTGGCCTGAGGGACCTGTCCCCTGTGTCCCCCGAGGATCTTCCCCTATCCCCCCTGTCCCCCCGGGGGTCTCACCCTGTCCCCCTGTCCTGTGTCCCCCGAGGGTCTCACTGTGTCCCCTCTGTCCCTCCAGGGGTCCCACCCTGTCACTTGTGTTCCCCCCGGGGGTCTCACCCTGTCCTGTGTCCCCGGGGGTCCCACCCTGTCACCCGTGTCACTGGGGGTCTCACCCTGTCCTGTGTCCCCGGGGTCTCACTGTGTCCCCCCAAGGATCTCAGTGTCACCCCTGTCCCGTGTCCTCCTGAGGATCTCACCGTGTCCCCGGGGGTCTCACTGTGTCCCCGTGTCCCCCAAGGGTCTCACCCCGTGTCCCCCTGTCCCCCGTGTCCCCCTCATGTCTCACCCTGTACCCCCCCCCCGCGAGCCTCCTCGTGCCTGGGCTGAGCTCTGGCCGAGCATGTCCCCTGTGTCCCCTGGTGTCTCACCCTGTCCCCTGTGTCCCCTCTGGTGTCACCCCTGTCCCCTGTGTCTCCTGGGGTGTCACCCCTGGCCCCTGTGTCCCCCTGGAATCACCCCCTGTCCCCTGTGTCCCCCTCATGTCTCACCCTGTACCCCCCGCAGCCTCCTCGTTGCCTGGGCTGAGCTCTGGCCGAGCGTGTCCCCCTGTGTCCCCCGGGGTGTCTCACCGTGTCCCCTGTGTCCCCCTGGTGTCTCACCGTGTCCCCTGTCCCCCCGCAGCCTCCTTGCACCTGGGCTGAGCTCTGGCCAAGCTTGTGCCCTGTGTCCCTCTGGTGTCCCCTGTGTCCCCTCTGGTGTCACCCCCTGGCCCCTGTGTCCCCTGGAATCACCCCCTGTCCCCTGTGTCCCCTGGTGTCTCACCCTGTCCCCTGTGTCCCTCTGGTGTCACCCCCTGTCCCCTGTGTCCCCTGAGTCTCACCCTGTCCCCTGTGTCCCCCTGGTGTCTCACCGTGTCCCCTGTGTCCCCCCTGTGTCTCACCGTGTCCCCTGTGTCCCCCGGTGTCTCACCGTGTCCCCTGTCCCCCTGCAGCCTCCTTGCACCTGGGCCGGGCTCTGGCCGAGCGTGTCCCCTGGTGTCCCCTAGAGTCACCCCTGTCCCCTGTGTCCCCCCCGGTGTGTCACCCTGTCCCCTGTGTCCCCCCGGTGTCTCACCGTGTCCCCTGTGTCCCCCCGCAGCCTCCTCGCGCCTGGGCCGGCTCTGGCCGAGCGTGTCCCCCTGGTGTCCCCTGAGTCACTCCTGTCCCCTGTGCTCCCCCCGGGTGTCTCACCATGTCCCCTGTGTCCCCCCGGTGTCTCACCCTGTTCCCGGTGTCTCACTGTGTCCCTGTCCCCTGTCCCGCAGCCTCCTCGCGCCTGGGCCGGGCTCTGGCCGAGCTCTTCGGGCTGCTGGTGAAGCTGTGCGTGGGCTCCCCGGTGCGGCAGCGCCGCAGCCACCACGCGGCCGCCGCCGCCCCCCCAGCGCCCCACCGCGGCCGCCCGCGCCACCGCCTCGGCCCTGACCCGCCTGCTGACCAAGGGGCTGAGCTGGCAGCCGCCCCCTACACCCCCACACCCCGGTTCCGGTGAGGGCACGGGCGGGACAGCGGGGGGAAATGGGGATGGGGCAATGGGGATGGGGGACAGCAGGGACAGCGGGGGCAATGGGGGGATGGGGGAAATGGGATGGGGGCAGTGGGGACAGCAGGGACAGGGGAGTAATGGGGGACAGGGAAATGGGGATGGGGGCAGTGGGGACAGCAGGGACAGGGTGGCAAAGGGGGCAATGGGGAGCAATGGGGGCAATGGGGACAGGGAGATGGGGGGAGAGTGGGGCAAAGGGACAGGGGAGGAATGGAGGGGAACGGGGGAAAATGGGGATGGGGGCAGTGGGGACAGCAGGGACAGGGGGCAATGGGGGCAATGAGGGGCAATGGGGACAGGGAGATGGGGGGAGAGTGGGGCAAAGGGACAGGGGAGGAATGGGGGGACAGGGGGAAATGGGGATGGGGGCAGTGGGGACAGAGGGATAGCAGGGACAAGGGTGGGGCAAGGGGCAATGGGGATGGGGGGCAATGGGGACATGGGGCAAAGGGGCAATGGGGATGGGGGCAATGGGGACGGGGGCAATGGGGACATTGGGGCAAAGGGGCAATGGGGATGGGGGCAATGGGGACATGGGGCAAAGGGGCAATGGGGATGGGGGCAATGGGGACGGGGCAATGGGGACATTGGGGCAAAGGGGCAATGGGGACGGGGAAAATGGGGATGGGGGCAGTGGGGACAGAGGGATAGCAGGGACAAGGGTGGGGCAAAGGGGCAATGGGGACGGGGGCAATGGAGACAGCAGGGACAGGGTGGCAATGGGGGGCAATGGGGGGCAATGGGGACAGGGAGATGGGGGAGAGTGGGGGCAAAGGGACAGGGGAGGAATGGGGGGACAGGGGAAGTGGGGATGAGGGGGCAGTGAGGGGACGGGGGAAATGGGGAAGGATGGCAATGGGGACAGGGGATAGCAGGGACAAGGGTGGGGCAAAGGGGCAATGGGGACGTTGGGGCAAAGGGGGCAGTGGGGACGGGGGGCAATGGGGACATGGGGGCAATGGGGACGGGGGCAATGGGGACATTGGGGCAAAGGGGGCAGTGGGGCAAAGGGGCAGTGGGGACGGGGGAATAGCTGGGGCAGGGGGCAGGGAGGATGGGGGCAGTGGGGGCAATGGGGACAGGGGAGCAGCCTGGCAATGGGGATAGCGGGACGGGGGGGACAGTGGTGCAAAGGAAATGGGGACAGTGGGGACAGTGGGGACAGTGGGAATGGGGCTGGGAGTAGGGCAGGGGTGAGGCTGGGACAGGAGGGGCTGGGAATGGGAATGGGAATGGGAATGGGGCGGGGGTTGGGAGACGGGAGGGGCTGGGATGGCTGCGACAGGGACAGGGCAGGGACAGGGACAGGGCAGGTGCCGTGGGCAGTGCCCGGTGCCGTGGCTGTGCCCGGTGCTGTGGTCAGTGCCAGGGCAGTGCCCGGCGCCGTGGCAGTGCCAGGGCAGTGCCCGTGGCTGTGCCCGGTGCTGTGGTCAGTGCCAGGGCAGTGCCCGGTGCCGTGGTCAGTGCCGGTGCCATGGGCAGTGCCCGTGGCCGTGGCTGTGCCCGGTGCCGTGGGCAGTGCCGGTGCCGTGGTCAGTGCCAGGGCAGTGCCCGTTGCCGTGGCTGTGCCCGGTGCCATGGGCAGTGCCGGTGCCGTGGTCAGTGCCCAGTGCCGTGGGCAGTGCCGTGGGCAGTGCCCGGTGCCGTGGGCAGTGCCGTGGGCAGTGCCCGGTGCCGTGGCTGTGCCCGTGCCCACGGTCAGCGCTGCCCCTGCCCCCAGGCTGACGTTCTTCATCTGCTCCGTGGGCTTCACGTCCCCCATGCTGTTCGACGAGCGCAAGTTCCCCTATCACCTCATGCTGCAGAAATTCCTCTGCTCCGGCGGCCACAACGCCCTCTTCGAGTGAGCTGGACACTGACCGCTGACCACTGACCACACACTGACTGCAGACTGCTCACACACTGGCCTGGCACTGACCAGTGACCACACACTGACCACACACTGACTGCAGACTGCTCACACACTGGCCTGGCACTGACCAGTGACCACACACTGACCACACACTGACCGCAGACTGCTCACACACTGACCTGGCACTGACCAGTGACCATACACTGACCACACACTGACCGCGAGACTGCTCACACACTGGCCTGGCACTGACCAGTGACCACACACTGACCACACACTGACTGCAGACTGTTCACACACTGACCTGGCACTGACCAGTGACCACACACTGACCACACGGTGACCAGTAATCCCACACTGACTGCAGGCTGACCACACACTGAGCAGTGACCACACACTGACCACACACTGAGCAGTGACCACACACTGACCACAGACTGTTCACACGCTGACCTGGCACTGACCAGTGACCACACCGACCACACACTGACCGCAGACTGTTCACACACTGGCCTGGCACTGACCAGTGACCACACACTGACCACACGGTGACCAGTAATCCCACTGACTGCAGGCTGACCACACACTGAGCAGTGACCACACACTGACTGCAGGCTGACCACACACTGAGCAGTGACCACACACTGACTGCAGGCTGACCACACACTGAGCAGTGACCACACACTGACTGCAGGCTGACCACACACTGACCACACAGTGACCAGTAACCACACACTGACCACACAGTGACCACTGACCACACACTGACTGCAGACTGTTCACACACTGGCCTGGCACTGACCAGTGACCACACACTGACCACACGGTGACCAGTAACCACACACTGACTGCAGGCTGACCACACACTGAGCAGTGACCACACACTGACCACATAGTGACCAGAAACCACACACTGACTGCACACTGACCGTACACTGACCACACAGTGACCACTGACCACACACTGACCACACACTGATTACAAACTGACCAGTGACCACACAGTGACTGCGGACACTGCCTGAACACTAACTGTGGACACTGGCCACACACTGACCGTACACTGACCATCGACACTGCCCCTGGACCATGACCCTGATCCAGGACACTGCCCCTGACCCTGGACCATGACCCTGACCCTGAGACCCTCCCCCCAGGACACTGACCCTGGGAACCCCCCAGGACACTGACCATGGGCGTGGACACTGCCCCTGACCCTGGACACTGCCCCTGGACACTGCCCCTGGACACTGACTCCCTAACTCCCTCCTGTGGGTGGGGATGCTCCCATGACCTTGGGGTCACTCCCAACACCCCAAATCCCTTTCCCCATGACCCTGAGGTCACTCCAGTAACCTTGAGGTCACTCCCAACACCCCAAATCCTCTTTTCTCCCCCACTTGACCTTTAACTGGTCACTCCCGTGACCTTGTGGTCCACCCCAAATCCCCCATAGACCCTTTAACTGGTCACTCCCATGAGCTCGTGGTCACTCCCAACACCCCAAATCCCTTTCCCCATGACCTCAGGGTCACTCCCATGACTTCGTGGTCACTCCCGTGAGCTCGTGGTCACTCCATGACCTTGGGGTCACTCCTGACACCCCAAATCCCTTTCCCCATGACCTCAGGGTCACTCCCATGACTTTGTGGTCATTTCTGTGACCTCGTGGTCACTCCCAACACATCAAATCCCTTTTCTCCCCATCACCTCGTGGTCACTCCCAGCACCCTTTTACCCCCCAGGACCTTTAACCTGGTCACTCATGACCTCGTGGTCACTCCCATGAGCTCGTGGTCAGTCCTGTGACCTCGGGGTCACTCCCAACACCCCAAATCCCTTCCCCATGACCTTGGGATTACTCCCATGACCTCGTGGTCACTCCCAACACCCCAAATCCATTCTCCCCCATGACCTCATGGTCACTCCCAACACCCCAAATCCCTTCCCCATGACCTCGTGGTCACCCCATGACCTTGTGGTCAGTCCCATGACCTCGTGGTCACTCCCAACACCCCAAATCCCTTCCCCATGACCTCATGGTCACTCCCATGACCTCGTGGTCAGTCCCATGACCTCGTGGTCACTCCCAACACCCCAAATCCCTTCCCCATGACCTCATGGTCACTCCCATGACCTCGTGGTCAGTCCCATGACCTCGTGGTCACTCCCAGCACCCCAAATCCCTTCCCCATGACCTCAGGGTCACTCCCATGACCTTGTGGTCAGTCCCATGACCTCGTGGTCACTCCCATGACCTCGTGGTCACTCCCAGCATCCCAAATCCCTTCCCCCATGACCTCGTGGTCACTCCCATGAGCTCGTGGTCAGTCTCATGACCTCGTGGTCACTCCCAGCATCCCAAATCCCTTCCCCCATGACCTCAGGGTCACTCCCATGAGCTCGTGGTCACCCCAAATCCCCTTTCCCCAGGACCTTTAACTGGGCGCTGTCCATGGGGGGCAAGGTGCCGGTGGGGGAGGGGCTGGAGCACTCCGACCTGCCGGACGGCACGGGCGAGTTCCTGGACGCGTGGCTGATGCTGGTGGAGAAGATGGTGAACCCCAGCACGGTGCTGGAGTCGCCCCACGCGCTGCCCGCCAAGGGCTCCCCCACGGACACTCCCCCCTTCAGCGCCCTGCGCTCCTGGTGGTCACCCAGAAGGTGGGGAGGGGCCTGGGGGCTGGGGGGAAATGGGGGCTGGGAATGGGGGAAATGGGGCTGGGAATGGGGGAATGGGGTTTTTCCCCACGTTGTCCTGCTGTGTGCCCACATTATCCCCATGGTGTCCCCTCACTGTCCCCACCCCATTCCCTCAAGTGTCACCATGTTGTCCCTCACTGTCCTCATGTCTTCTCATTATCCCCTCACTGTCCCCTCACTGTCCCTTCATTATCCCCTACAATATTCTCACATTGTCCTTATCCTGTCCCCTCATTATCCCCTCACTGTCCCCTCACTGTCCCCTCATTATCCCCTCACTGTCTCCTCCCTGTCCCTGTGTCCCTCACTGTCCCCTCCTTATCCCCTCACTGTCCCCTCACTGTCCCTGGCTGTCCCCTGTCCCCACCCTGTTCCCTGCCATTCCCTCACTTATCCCCACGTTATCCCCTCACTATCCCCCACCCCCCATCTCCTCATTTGTCCCCTCACTGTCCCCACATTTTCCCCTTGCTGTCTCCTCACTGTCCCTTCACTGTCTCTCTGTACCCTCGCTGTCCCCCCTGTCCCCACACTGTCCCCACATTATCCCCACACTGTCCCCACACTGTCCCCGGGCTGTCCTCTTCTTATCTGCTCGCTGTCCCCGTGTCCCCTCACTGTTCCCCTGCTGTCCCTCGCTGTCTCCTTACCATCCCCTGTCCCCTCACTGTCCCCTCACTGTCCCTGCATTATCTCCCTGCCATCCCCTCATTGTCCCCTCCTGTTCCCTCTCTGTCCAAACGCTGTCCCCCCATCCCTCATCATCATCCCCTCACTGCCCCTCACTGTCCCCTGTCCCTCACCGTCCCTCGCTGTCCCCGTGTCCCCTGCCATCCCTCATTGTCCCCTCCCTGTTCCCTTGCTGTCTCCTCACTGTCCCCATGTCCCCTGCCATCCCCTCATTGTCCTCTGACTGTCCCCTGTCCCTCACTATCCCTCACTGTCCCTGTCCCTCGCTGTGCTCTATCCCCTCACTATCCCTGTCCCCATGTCCCCTGCCATCCCCTCGCTGTCCCCTCACTGTCCCCTCACTGTCCCCTGTTTCTCACTGTCCCCATGTCCCTGCCATCCCCTCATTGTCCCCTCATTGTCCCCTTGCTCTCCCTCACTGTCCCCTGTCCCTCGCTGTGCCCTGTCCCTTCACTATCCCCTGTCCCTGTGTCCCTGCCATCCCTTCACTGTCCCCTGACTGTCCCCTGTCCCCTGTCTGTCCCCTTGCTGTCTCCTGTCCCCTGCCATCCCCTGACTGTCCCTCGCTGCCCTGTCCCTGTGTCCCTGCCATCCCTGACTGTCCCTCGCTGTGCCCTGTCCCCTGCCATCCCCTCGCTGTCCCCTCACTGTCCCCTGTCCCTTGCTGTCCCCTCGCTGTCCCCTGTCCCCTGCCATCCCCTGACTGTCCCCTCGCTGTGCCCCTGTCCCTGTGTCCCCTGACTGTCCCCTCGCTGTCCCCTGTCCCCTGTCCCCTGCCATCCCCTGACTGTCCCTCGCTGTCCCCTGCCATCCCCTCGCTGTCCCCTGTCCCCTCGCTGTCCCTGTCCCCTCTCTGTCCCCTCGCTGTCCCTGTCCCCTGCCATCCCCTGACTGTCCCTCGCTGTGCCCTGTCCCTGTGTCCCCTGACTGTCCCCTCGCTGTCCCCTGTCCCTGTCCCCTGCCATCCCCTGACTGTCCCCTCGCTGTCCCCTGCCATCCCCTCGCTGTCCCCTGTCCCCTCGCTGTGCCCTGTCCCCGTCCTCGCTGTGCCCTGTCCCCTGCCACGCCTGACCGCCGCTGTCCGCCCCAGGCCGCCTTCGCCTGCATCAAGCAGCTGTGGCAGCGGCGGTCGCTGAAGGTGTACGGGGGCGCATGGCCAGTCCATGCTGGCCATCCTGTGCCACATCCTGCGCGCCTGAGCTCGCTGCTGCGCGAGCGCCTGGGCCGGGAGCGCTGAGGGCAGCGCTACCGACGAGCCGGGCGGCGACGAGGGACGGCGCGTAGGGAGCCCTCACGCCAACCAGCAGCAGCTGCAGCAGGTGGGGAGAGGGAAAATGGGGGAGAGAAAATGGGGGAGAGAGAAATGGGGTGATAAGGGAGGGACGGCGCGCAGGGAGCCCCACGTCAACCAGCAGCAGCTGCAGCAGGTGGGAGCCAGAGGGAAAATGGGGGAGAGAAATGGGGAGGTGGGATAGAGAAATGGGGCAGCCACTTAGGGAGCTCCCACGTCCAACCAGCAGCAGCTGCAGCAGGTGGGGAGCGAGAGGGAAAATGGGGAGAGAGAAATGGGGGAGATGGGAGGGGAAAACAGGGATGGGATAGAGAAATGGGGAGAGAACAGTGGGGTGGGATAGAGAAATGGGGGGTGACGAGAGGGCAGCATGGAGAGAGCCCCACGCCAACCAGCAGCAGCTGCAGCAGGTGGGGAGAGGGAAAATGGGGTGGGAGAGAAATGGGGGAGAGAAAACGGGAGAGTGAAAATATGGGTGGGATAGAGAAATTGGGGCGGCGCTGGAGAGAGCCCCATGTCAACCAGCAGCAGCTGCAGCAGGTGGGAGCCAGAGGGAAAATGGGGGAGAGAGAAATGGGGAGGGGGAAAAGTGAGGTGGGATAGAGAAATGGGGGAGAGAAAATGGGGAGAGTGAAAATTGGGGTGGATAGAGAAATTGGGGTGACGAGGGACGGCACGCTGGGAGTCCCACATCAACCAGCAGCAGCTGCAGCAGGTGGGAGCCAGAGGGAAAATGGGGAGAGAAAATGGGGAGAGTGAAAATTGGGGTAGGATAGAGAAATTGGGGCAGCGCGTAGGAGCCTCTCCACGTCAAATCCAGCAGCAGCTGCAGCAGGTGGGGAGAGGGAAATGGGGGAGAGAGAAATGGGGGAGAGAGAAATGGGGAGAGAGAAATGGGGGTGACGAGGGGACAGCACGCGAGGGAGCCCCACGTCAACCAGCAGCAGCTGCAGCAGGTGGGAGAGGGAAAATGGGGAGAGAGAAATGGGGAGAGAAAATGGGGAGGTGGGAGGTTGAAAACTGAGGGTGGGATAGAAAATGGGAGGTGGGAGGGTAAAACTGGGGGATGGGATGGAAAATGGGGGTGGGATAGAGAAATGGGGGATAAAGAAATGGGGAGGTGGGAGGGTGAAAATTGGGGGATGAGAGATTGAAAACTGTACACCCCAAATCCCCCTCACACCCCCCCCCCTGACCCCCAAACCCCCCTGACCCCCCCAAATGCCATCCCTGACCCCCCCAAATGCCATCCCTGACCCCCAAACCCCGCCCCTGACCCCCAAACCCCTCCCTGACCCCCCAAACCCCGCCCTGACCCCCCAAACGCCATCCCTGACCCCCAAACCCTGCCCTGACCCCCAAACCCTCCCCTGACCCCCCAAACCCCGCTCTGACCCCCCCAAACCCTCCCCTGACCCCCAAATGCCATCTGTGACCCCCCAAACCCCTCCCTGACCCCCAAATGCCATCCCTGACTCCCCAAACCCCCAACCCCCCAAACCTCGCCTGACTCCCCAAACCCCTCCCTGACCCCCCAAACCCCTCCTGACCCCCCAAACCCCGCCCTGACCCCCAAACCTCTCCCTGACCCCCAAACACCATCCCTGACCCCCCAAACGCCATCCCTGACCCCCCAAACCCCTCCCTGACCCCTCAAACCCCTCCCTGACCCCCAAACCCCGCCCTGACCTCCAAACCCTCCTGACTTCTAAACCCTCCTGACCCCCCAAATGCCATCCCTGACCCCCAAATGCCATTCCCTGACCCCCAAACCCCTCCCTGACCCCCCCCAAATGCCATCCCTGACCCCCCAAATGCCATCCCTGACCCCCAAACCCCTCCTGACCCCCCAAATGCCATCCCTGACCCCCCAAATGCCATCCCTGACCCCCCAAACACCATCCCTGACCCCCAACCTTTCCCCTGACCCCCCCAAATGCCATCCCTGACCCCCCAAATGCCATCCCTGACCCCCAAACCTCTCCCTGACCCCCCACAAACCCCTTCCCCAACCCCCCAAATGCCATCCCGACCCCCCAAACCCCTCCCTGACACCCCCAAACCTCAGCCCTGACTCCCCCAAACCTCTTCCCTGACCCCCCCCCCCAAACGCCATCTCTGACCCCCCAAATGCCATCCTCGACCCCCAAACTCTCTCTGACCCCCTAATGCCATTCCTGACTCCCCAAACCCCTTCCCTGACCCCCCAAACGCCATCCCTGACCCCACAAACCTCTCCCTGACCCCCCGAGCCCCACCCCTGACGTGCGCTGCCCCCAGCTGATGGACATGGGCTTCTCCCGGGAGCACGCCATGGAGGCGCTGCTCAACACCAGCACCATGGAGCAGGCCACCGAGTACCTGCTGACACACCCCCCGCTGATGGGGGCCTGCTCGGGTCCGTGGGGCTGGGGGGGGCGGCTGGGGGTGTACAAGGGGAATTGGGGGAAATTGGAGGGTCTGGGAGCAAAATGAAGTGGTTTGAGGGGAATTGAGGGGGAATGAGGGGGTCAGGGGGTGACTTGGAGGGGTCTGGGGGGAATTGGGGGGTCTGGGGGGAATTGAGGGGGTTAAGGGATTTGGGGGAAATTGGAGGGGAATGAGGGGGTCTGGGAGTGAAATTGGGGGTCAGGGGTGACTTGGTGTCTGAGGGGCAATTGGGGGGTCTGAGGGGAATTGGGGGAAATTGGGGGTCTGGGAGCAAAATAAAGGGGTTTGGGGGGAATTAGAGGGGAAGGAGGGGTCTGGGAGTGAAATGGGGTCAGCAGGGTGAGTTGGGGGGTCTGGGGGAATTGGGGAATCTGGGGGAATTGGGGAAATTGGGGGTCTGGGAGCAAAATAAAGTGATTTGGGGGAATTGAGGGGAATGAGGGGGTCTGGGAGTGAAATGGGGGTCACAGGGTGAGTTGGGGGCCTGGGGGGAATTGGGGGTCTGGGGGAATTGGAGGGGGCTATGGGATTTGGGGGGAAATTGGAGGGGAAATGAGGGGGTCTGGGAGTGAAATTGGGGGTCAGGGGGTGACTTGGGGGTCTGAGGGGCAATTGGGGGCCTGGGGGGAATTGGGGAGAAATTGGGGGTCTGGGAGCAAAATAAAGTGGTTTGGGGGGAATTGGAGGGGGAATGAGGGGTCTGGGAGTGAAATTGGGGTCAGGGGTGAGTTGGGGGCGCCTGGGGGGAAATTGGGGGAATCTGGGGGGAATTGGGGAGAAATTGGGGGGTCTGGGAGCAAAATAAAGTGGTTTGGGGGGAATTGGAGGGGAATGAGGAGGTCTGGGAGTGAAATGGGGGTCAGGGGGTGACTTGGGGGGTCTGGGGGGAACTGGGGGGAAATTGGAGGGGAAATGAGGGGTCTGGGGTGACTGGGGGGGTCTGGGGGAATTGGAGGGGTTGGGGGAATTGGGGGAAATTGGAGGGGAAATGAGGGGTCTGGGAGTGAAATAGGGGTCACAGGGTGAGTTGGGGGTCTGAGGGCAATTGGGGGGTCTGGGGAGCAATTGGGGGTCTGAGGGGCAATTGGGGGGCCTGGGGGAATTGGGGGTGTCTGGGGGCAATTGGGTGGGAATTGGGGGAATTGGAGGGAAATGAGGGGTCTGGGGTGACTGTGGGGGTCTGGGGGGAATTGGGGGAATTGGAGGGGAAATGAGGGGGTCTGGGAGTGAAATTGGGGGTTAGGGGGTGAGTTGGGGGGTCTGGGGGAATTTGGGGGCAATTGGGGGGTCTGGGGGGGAATTGGGGGGTCTGGGGGGAATTGGGGGGAAATTGGGGGTCTGGGAGCAAAATGAAGTGTTTTGGGGGGAATTGGAGGGGAATGAGGGGGTCTGGGAGTGAAATAGGGGGTCAGGGGGTGACTTGGGGGGTCTGGGGGGGAACTGGGGGGAATTGGAGGGAAATGAGGGGGTCTGGGAGTGAAATTGGGGGTTAGGGGGTGACTTGGGGGGTCTGAGGGGCAATTGGGGAGGTCTGGGGGCAATTGGGGGTCTGAGGGGCAATTGGGGGTCTGGGGGAAATTGGAGAAATTGGGGGGTCTGGGAGCAAAATAAAGTGGTTTGGGGGGAATTGGAGGGGGAAATGAGGAGGTCTGGGAGTGAAATGGGGGGTCAGGGGGGTGACTTGGGGGCCTGGGGGGAACTGGGGGAATTGGAGAGGGAATGAGGGGTCTGGGGTGACTGGGGGGAATTGGAGGGGGTTGGGGGGATTTGGGGGAAATTGGAGGGGAAATGAGGGGGTCTGGGAGTGAAATGGGGGTCAGGGGGTGACTTGGGGGGTCTGAGGGGAATTGGGGGATGGGGGAAAAATGGGGGGTCTTGAGGGGAAATGGGGCAATTTTGGGGCCATGGAGAGGGATTTGGGGGTGATCTGGGGCATTTTGGGGCTGGTCTGGGGGTATTTTGGGGATGGTTTGGGGTATTTTGGGGATGGTTTGGGGGTATTTTGGAGAGGGTTTAGGGTATTTTGGGGTGGTTTGGGGTATTTTTGGGGGTGGTTTGGGGGTATCTTGGGGTATTTTGGAGCTGGTCTGGGAGTATTTTGGGGTGGTTTGGGGTTATTTTGGTGGTGGTTTGGGGCTATTTTGGGGGGTGGTTTGGAAGTATTTTTGGGGGTATTTTGGGGGTGGTTTAGACTATTTTGGGGATGGTTTTGGGCTGGTTTGGGGTGGTTTGGGGCTATTTTGGGGGTGGTTTGGGGCTATTTTGGGGGTATTTTAGGGGTGGTTTGGGGCTATTTTGGGGGTATTTTGGGGGTGGTTTGGGGCTATTTTGGGGGATGGTTTGGGCTGGTTTGGGGGTGGTTTGGGGCTATTTTGGGGCTGGTTTGGGGGTATTTTGGGAGTATTTTAGACTGGTTTGGGGGTATTTTGGGGGTATTTTGGGGCTGGTTTGGGGGTATTTTGGGGCTGGCCTGGGGGTATTTTGGGGCTGGTTTGGGGGTATTTTGGGGGTATTTTGGGGCTGGTCTGGGGGTATTTTGGGGGTATTTTGGGGCTGGCCTGGGGGTATTTTGGGGCTGGTTTGGGGGTATTTTGGGGGTATTTTGGGGCTGGTCTGGGGGTATTTTGGGGCTGGTCTGGGGGTATTTTGGGGCTGACTGGGGCTGACCCAGGACCTGAGCATGTCGGAGGAGGATCAGATGATGAGAGCCATCGCCATGTCCCTGGGCCAGGACATCCCCATGGAGCAGCGCGCAGAGTCCCCGGAGGTGGGGCCCAAACTCCATCTCCTGTCTGGGAACACCCATTTCCTGTCCTGGGAACACCATTTCCTGTCCTGAAAACACCATTTCCTGTCCTGAAAACACCATTTCCTACCCAAAAACCTCCATCTCCTGCCCCAAAAACCTCATTTCCTGTCCTGGGAACACCATTTCCCACCCAAACACCATTTCCTGTCCTGGGAACAGCATTTCCTGTCCTGAAAACACCATTTCCTGTCCTGGGAACACCATTTCCTACCCAAAAACACCATTTCCTGTCCTGGAAAACCCATTTCCCACCCAAAACCCCATTTCCTGTCCTAAAACCTCCATTTCCTGTCCTGGGAACACCATTTCCTACCAAAAACACCATTTCCCACCCAAAAACACCATTTCCAACCCCAAAATCACCATTTCCCATCTCAAACCTCCATTTCCCCTAAAAACCTTATTTCCTGTCCCAAAAACCTCATTTCCCATCTCAAACATCCCCATGGAGCAGCGTGCTGAGTCCCCAGAGGTGGGACCCCAAACACCATTTCCCACCCAAAAACACCATTTCCCACCCAAAAACCCATTTCCTGTCCCAAAAACCTCATTTCCCATCCTAAACCTCCATTTCCCTCCCAAAAAACCCCATTTCCTGTCCCAAAAACCTTATTTCCCATCCTAAACCTCCATTTCCTGTCCCAAATCTCTGTTTTCCATCTTTATTTTCCATTTTCCTTCCCCAAACCCCATTTCTGCCTCATTTCCCCTCATTGCTCCCAAATCCCCATTTCCCCATTTCCCCATCCTCCCCATTTCCCCAATATTCCCTCATTCCTTACCCCGTTTCCTCCCCATTTCTCCCCATTTCCCCATTCCTCACTCCATTTCCCCAACCCTTCCCCATTCCTCACCCCAAATCCCTTCCAAACCCCATTTCCCCCCGTTTCCCCCATTCCTCACCCCATTCCTCACCCCATTTCTCTCCAAACCCCATTTTTCCCCACTCCTGACCCCATTTCTCCCCAAATCCCCCATATCCCTCACACCTTACCCCATTTCCCTGCCCCATTTCCCCACTGCATCTCATTTCCCACTCCTGACCACATTTCCCCCATATCCCCCACTCCTGATCCCATTTCCTACACTCACCCCATTTCCCTACTCCTGACCCTCTTTTCCCCATTTCCTCACTGCTGACCCCATTGCCCCCAAATCCCCCACATCCCCCCACACTTCACCCCATTTCCCACTCCTGACCCCATTTCCTCACTCCTAACCCTCTTTCCCCATTTCCCACCCTGACCCCATTTCCCATATCCCCCACACTTCACCCCATTTCCCCACTCCTGACCCTCTTTCCCCTATTTCCTCGCTCCTAACCCCATTTCCCCAAATCCCCATATCCCCTCACTCCTCACCCCTTTTCCCCACTCCTGACCCCATTTCCCGCAAATCCCCATATCCCCCACACCTCACCCCGTTTCCCCCTCCTGACCCCATTTCCCCTACTCCTGACCCTCTTTCCCCCATTTCCCACTCCTGACCCCATTTCCTGCCCCATTTCCCCCACTGCGATCTCATTTCCCATTCCTGACCCCGTTTCCCCCTCCTGACCCCATTTCCCCCAAATCCCCCATTTCCCCCCCTCCTGACCCCATTTCCCACTCCTGACCCCATTTCCCCACACCTCACCCCATTTCCCTCTTGACCCCTTTCCCTGCCCCATTTCCCCCAAATCCCCCATATCCCCTCACTCCTGACCCCATTTCCCTGCCCCATTTCCCCACTCCTGACCCCATTTCCACACCTCTCCCCATTTCCCCCCACTCCTGACCCCATTTCACCCCATTTCCCCCCTCCCGACCCCATTCCCCCAAATCCCCGTATCCCCCCACACCTCACCCCATTTCCCCACTCCTGACCCTCTTACCCCCATTTCCCACTCCTGACCCCATTTCCCCAAATCCCCCATTTCCCCCACACCTGACCCCCGCTTCCCCCTCCTGACCCCATTTCCCAAATCCCCATTTCCCACACCTCTCCCCATTTCCCCACTCCTGACCCCATTTCCTCACCCCATTTCCTCCTGACCCCATTCCCCCAAATCCCCATTTCCCCACACCTCACCCCATTTCCCCACTCCCGACCCTCTTTACCCCCATTTCCCACTCCTGACCCCATTTCCCCATTCCTGACCCCATTTCTCACTCCTGACCCTTTTTCCCCCCATTTCCTCACTCCTGACCCCATTCCCCCAAATCCCCATTTCCCCACACCTCACCCCATTTCCCACTCCTGACCCTCTTTACCCCCATTTCCCTACCCTGACCCTATTTCCCCAAGTCCCCATTTCCTCACACCTGACCCCGCTTCCCCCTCCTGACCCCATTTCCCCACTCCTGACCCCATTTCCCATTCCTGACCCCATTTCCTCACTCCTGACCCTTTTTCCCCCATTTCCCCTCCTGACCCCTTTCCCCCAAATCCCCCATATCCCTTCACTCCTGACCCCATTTCCCCACTCCTGACCCCGCTTCCTCACTCCTGACCCCATTTCCCAAATCCCCCATATCCCCACACCTCACCCCATTTCCCACTCCTGACCCCATTCCCCCAAATCCCCATTCCCCCAAATCCCCATTTCCCCACACCTGACCCCGTTTCCCCAAATCCCCCATATCCCCCCTCCTCACCCCTGCTTCCCCCCTCCTCACCTCAAGTTTCCTCCTGCCCCCATGTCCCCAGGAGGCGGCGTGCCGGAAGGAGGAGGAGGAGCGCGCAGCGGGAGCGGCAGGAGGAGGAGGAGGCCAAGTGCCTGGAGAAGTTCGAGGGGCCGAGCCGCTGGAGGCGGCCGAGCTGGGCGCCTTCACGGACGCCATGCTGCCCGGCTGCTCGCAGCTGCTGGACGAGCTGCCCGACACCGTGTACCGGGTGTGCGACCTGCTCATGACGGCTGTGCGCAGGAACGGGCCGGCCTACAGGGACTCAGTGCTCAAACAGGTGGTGCAGCAGGTATGGAACACTAAACCAGGCCTAAACCAGTCCTAAACTTGAGTTATACCCACCCCAAGACCCCAAACCTGCCCTCGACACCGTGTGTGACCTGCTGGTGATGGCCGTGCCCGGAACGGGCCGGCCTACAGGGACTCAGTGCTCAAACAGGTGGTGCAGCAGGTAGGGAGCCTTAAACCTGGCTTAAACCAGTCCTAAACTTGAGTTATACCCACCCCGAGACCCCCAAACCCAACCTGACACTGTGTGCGACCTGCTCATGACAGCCGTGGGCGCCAGAACGGGCCGGCCTACAGGAGTCAGTGCTCAAACAGGTGGTGCAGCAGGTATGGCACCCTAAACCAGGCTTAAACCAGTCCTAAACCTGAGCTAGAACTGCCCTGACACCAAACCTGCCCCAAATCCAACCTGACACCGTGTGTGACCTGCTCATGACGGCCGTGCGCAGAAACAGGCCGGCCTGCAGGGACTCAGTGCTCAAACAGGTGGTGCAGCAGGTCGGGAGCCTTAAACCTGGCTTAAACCAGTCCTAAACTTGAGTTATACCCACCCCGAGACCCCAAACCTGCCCTCGACACCGTGGTGTGACCTGCTGGTGATGGCCGTGCTCCCGAACGGGCCGGCCTACAGGGACTCAGTGCTCAAACAGGTGGTGCAGCAGGTAGGGAGCCTTAAACCTGGCTTAAACCAGTCCTAAACCTGAGCTAGAACTGCCCTGAGATCCCCAGACCCATGTGTGAACTGCTCATGACGGCCGTGCACAGAAACGGGCCGGCCTACAGGGACTCAGTGCTCAAACAGGTGGTGCAGCAGGTTGGGAGCCTTAAACCAGGCTTAAACCAGTCCTAAACTTGAGTTAAACCAGCCCCGAGACCCCAAACCTGCCCTCGACACCGTGTGTGACCTGCTGGTGATGGCCGTGCCCCGGAACGGGCCGGCCTACAGGGACAGCGTGCTCAAACAGGTGGTGCAGCAGGTATGGGACCTTAAACCAGGCCTAAGCCAGTCCTAAACCTGAGCTAGAACTGCCCTGAGACACCAAACCCATGTGTGTGAACTGCTCATGACGGCCGTGCACAGAAACGGGCCGGCCTACAGGGACTCAGTGCTCAAACAGGTGGTGCAGCAGGTATGGCACCCTAAACCAGGCTTAAACTAGTCCTAAACCTGAGCTAGAACTGCCCTGAGACCCCAAACCCAACCTGACACTGTGCGACCTGCTCATGGCGGCCGTGCGCAGAAACGGGCCGGCCTGCAGGGACTCAGTGCTCAAACAGGTGGTGCAGCAGGTATGGCACCCTAAACCAGGCCTAAGTCAGTCCTAAACCTGAGCTAGAACTGCCCTGAGACCCCCAAACCCATGTGTGTGACCTGCTGGTGATGGCCGTGCACAGAAATGGGCCGGCCTACAGGGACTCAGTGCTCAAACAGGTGGTGCAGCAGGTAGGGAGCCTTAAACCTGGCTTAAACCAGTCCTAAACCTGAGCTAGAACTGCCCTGAGACACTAAACCTGCCCCAAACCCAACCTGACTCTGTGTGCGACCTCCTGATGACGGCCGTGCATCAGAACAGGCCAGCCTATAGGGACTCAGTGCACAAACAGGTGGTGCAGCAGGTATGGGACCTTAAACCAGGCTTAAACCAGTCCTAAACCTGAGCTACACCAGCCCTGAGACCCCCAAACCCAACCCGACACTGTGTGCGACCTGCTCATGACGGCCGTGCGCCGCAACGGGCCGGCCTACAGGGACTCAGTGCTCAAACAGGTGGTGCAGCAGGTATGGAACACTAAACCAGGCCTAAACCAGTCCTAAACTTGAGTTAAACCAGCCCCGAGACCCCAAACCTGCCCCAAACCAAACCCGACACTGTGTGTGACCTGCTGGTGACGGCCGTGCGCCGCAACGGGCCGGCCTACAGGGACTCAGTGCTCAAACAGGTGGTGCAGCAGGTATGGGAGCCTTAAACCAGGCTTAAACCAGTCCTAAACCCACCCTAAACCTGAGTTAAAACATCCCAAGACCCCAAACCTGCCCTCGACACCGTGTGTGACCTGCTGGTGATGGCCGTGCACTGAAACAGGCCGGCCTACAGGGACAGCGTGCTCAAACAGGTGGTGCAGCAGGTATGAGACCTTAAACCAGGCTTAAACCTGAGCTAAACCTGAGCTAAACCAACCCTGAGACACCAAACCTGCCCCAAACCCATGTGTGCTACCTGCTCATGACGGCCGTGTGCAGGAACGGGCCTGCCTACAGGGACTCAGTGCTCAAACAGGTGGTGCAGCAGGTATGGGACCTTAAACCAGGCTTAAACCAGTCCTAAACCTGAGCTAAACCAACCCTGAGACCCCTAAACCCATGTGTGTGACCTGCTCATGACAGCCGTGCCTCGGAACGGGCCGGCCTACAGGGACTCAGTGCTCAAACAGGTGGTGCAGCAGGTATGGCACCCTAAACCAGTCCTAAACCTGAGCTAAACCTGAGCTAAACCTGAGCTAAACCAACCCTGAGACCCCCAAACCCATGTGTGCGACTCTGCTCATGACGGCCGTGGCGCCGAACGGGCCGGCCTGCAGGACTCGGTGCTATAACAGGTGGTGCAGCAGGTCGGGACCCTAAACCAGGCTTAAACCAGTCCTAAACCTGAGTTAAACCAGCCCTCAGACCCCAAACCTGCCCCAAACCCAACCCGACACCGTGTGTGACCTGCTCATGACGGCTGTGCACTGAAACAGGGACTCAGTGCTCAAACAGGTTGTATAGCTGGTAGGGAAACCCTAAACCAGGCTTAAACCAGTCCTAAATCTGAGCTAAACTAACCCTAAACCTGCCCTGAGACCCCCAAACCCAACCTGACATGGTGTGCCGGGTCTGCGACCTGCTCATGGTGGCCGTGCGCTGAAAGGGGGACAGTGTGCTGTAACAGGTGGTGCAGCAGGTAGGGAGCCTTAAACTGGGCTTAAATCTGGGTTAAACCTGAGCTAAGCCTGACCTAAACCTGCCCTGAGCCTCTCGACCTGCTGATGATGGCCGTGCGCCGAAACAGGCCGGCTCACAGGGACAACCCGACACTGTGTGCGACCGGATGACGCAAGGCCAGGCATCAGAACAGCCAGCCTATAGGACTCAGTGCACAAACAGGTGATGCAGCAGGTATGGGACCTTAAACCAGGCTTAAACCAGTCCCAAACCTGGAGCTAGAACTGCCCTGAGACACCAAACCTGCCCCCAACCGTGTGTGACCTACAGGACGGCCGTATACCGCAACGGCCGGCCTATGCAGGACAGCGTGTTCAAACAGGTGGTGCAGCAGGTATGGGACCTTAAACCTGGCTTAAACCAGTCCCAAACCTGAGCTAAACCACAACCTCACACCTGTACCGGTGTGTGTGACCTGCTCATGACGGCCGGCACTGAACGG
>JAKWBO010001470.1:0-13616 GCA_034336685.1 Luscinia luscinia
AACCACAGAACACTCTGCTGGGAAGTTCTGCTACTGCCAGAACACACGCCTGGCATGTGCGCTTTTCTCCTAAAACACTCTCTGTAGCATAGCAATCTTCTCTTAGCTGCCAGAAGCATACCGTACACTCTTTCACTACTATGCGTGAGCGAAGGCACTGCAGTGCCTAAAGCTAAGCGAAAGTGTGCACAGCACACCACAGATCTCACTTTGCACTACACCTAGAAATGGCTTCTGCATCACTGATATCTAGCACGAAATCTGCACGACGAATAACTATGTTGTAGCTAAGCTGGTTCTGGCATATCCTGCTTCATACCACTGGTCCTGACAGCTGGTATTCTGTGCAGGCGCCTCGGTGGTCAGTGTGGATCTCACCAATGTGGTTTGTAGCAAGAAGCGATTTCAGGCTGAGGAGGTGAGCTGCCGTCTACCCCTCAACCACCAGAACACTCTGCTGGTGCAGTTCTGCTACTGCCAAAAACACGCCTGGCATGTGCACTTTTCTTCAAGCCTCTCTGCCATAGCAATATTCTCTGCTTCTTGAAAGCATACCATACCTCTTTCCACTATGCATAGCGAAGAGCACTGCAGTGCACCTAAAGCTAAAAGCGAAAGTGTGCAGCACACCACAGATCTCACTTTGCACTACACCTGAAATGGCTTCTCTGCATCACTGATATCTAGCACAGAAATCTGCACGACGAATAACTATGTTGTAGCTAAGCTGGTTCTGGCATATCCTGCTTCATACCACTAGTCCCTGACAACCGGTATTCTGTGCAGAGCACCTCAGTGCAGTGTGGTTTCCTTAATGGGGTTTAGCAAGAGCGTTTCAGGCTGAGGAGGTGAAGTGCCGTCTACCCCTCTCACAGAACACTCTGCTGGGAAGTTCTGCTACTGCCAAAACACGCCTGGCATGTGCACTTTTCTTCTAAAACCTCTCTACCATAGCAATATTCTCTGCTTCTTGAAAGCATACCATACACTCTTTCCACTATGCATAGCGAAGAGCACTGCAGTGCACCTAAAGCTAAAGCGAAAGTGTGCACAGCACACCACAGATCTCACTTTGCACTACACCTAGAAATGGCTTCTCTGCATCACTGATATCTAGCACAGAAATCTGCACGACGAATAACTATGTTGTAGCTAAGCTGGTTCTGGCATATCCTGCTTCATACCACTAGTCCCTGACAACCGGTATTCTGTGCAGAGCACCTCAGTGCAGTGTGGTTTCCCTAATCGCGGTTTGTAGCAAGAAGCGATTTCTGGCTGAGGGAGGTGAAGTGCCGTCTACCCCCCTCACAGAACACTCTGCTGGGAAGTTCTGCTACTGCCAAAACACGCCTGGCATGTGCACTTTTCTTCTAAAACCTCTCTACCATAGCAATATTCTCTGCTTCTTGAAAGCATACCATACACTCTTTCCACTATGCATAGCGAAGAGCACTGCAGTGCACCTAAAGCTAAAGCGAAAGTGTGCACAGCACACCACAGATCTCACTTTGCACTACACCTAGAAATGGCTTCTCTGCATCACTGATATCTAGCACAGAAATCTGCACGACGAATAACTATGTTGTAGCTAAGCTGGTTCTGGCATATCCTGCTTCATACCACTAGTCCCTGACAGCCGGTGTTCTGTGCAGAGCACCTCAATGCAGTGTGGTTTCCTTAATGGCGGTTTGTAGCAAGAAGCGTTTTCTGGCTGAGGGAGGTGAAGTGCCGTCTACCCCTCTCACAGAACACTCTGCTGGGAAGTTCTGCTACTGCCAAAACACGCCTGGCATGTGCACTTTTCTTCTAAAACCTCTCTACCATAGCAATATTCTCTGCTTCTTGAAAGCATACCATACACTCTTTCCACTATGCATAGCGAAGAGCACTGCAGTGCACCTAAAGCTAAAGCGAAGTGTGCACAGCACACCACAGATCTCACTTTGCACTACACCTAGAAATGGCTTCTCTGCATCACTGATATCTAGCACAGAAATCTGCACGACGAATAACTATGTTGTAGCTAAGCTGGTTCTGGCATATCCTGCTTCATACCACTAGTCCTGACAACCGGTATTCTGTGCAGAGCACCTCAGTGCAGTGTGGTTTCCTTAATGGCGGTTTGTAGCAGAAGCGATTTCAGGCTGAGGAGGTGAAGTGCCGTCTACCCCTCTCACAGAACACTCTGCTGGGAAGTTCTGCTACTGCCAAAACACGCCTGGCATGTGCACTTTTCTTCTAAAACCTCTCTACCATAGCAATATTCTCTGCTTCTTGAAAGCATACCATACACTCTTTCCACTATGCATAGCGAAGAGCACTGCAGTGCACCTAAAGCTAAGCGAAGTGTGCACAACACACCACAGATCTCACTTTGCTACACCTAGAAATGGCTTCTCTGCATCACTGATATCTAGCACAGAAAATCTGCACGACGAATAACTATGTTGTAGCTAAGCTGGTTCTGGCATATCCTGCTTCATACCACTAGTCCTGACAACCGGTATTCTGTGCAGAGCACCTCAGTGCAGTGTGGTTTTCCCTAATGGCGGTTTGTAGCAAGAAGCGATTTCTGGCTGAGGAGGTGAAGTGCCGTCTACCCCTCTCACAGAACACTCTGCTGGGAAGTTCTGCTACTGCCAAAACACGCCTGGCATGTGCACTTCTTTACAAACCTCTCTACCATAGCAATATTCTCTGTCTTGAAAGCATACCATACACTCTTTCCGCACGTATGCGAAAGGCACTGAATTTTAAGCTAAAGCGAAGTGTGCACAGCACACCCAGATCTCACTTCTACACCTAGAAATGGCTTCTCTGCATCACTGATATCTGGGAAAGAAATCACGCGAATAACTATGTTGTATCAAACCTGGTTCTGCATCATCCATATTCCACCACTAGGCCCTGACAGCAGGTATTCTGCAGAGCACCTCAGTGCAGTGTGGTTTCCTAATCCACGGTTTGTAGCAAGCGATTTTGTCTAAGGAAGTGAAGTGCCGTCACCAACCACAGAGAACTCTGCTGGCAAGTTCTGCTACTGAAACCGCCTGTGTGCCCGTTCCAAACCTCTCTACATAACATCTTCTCTGCTAACAGAAGCATACCATACATCTTTCCACTCCATAGCGAAGAGCACTGGTACACCTAAAACTAAACAGTGTGCACAGCACACCACAGATCTCACTTTACTACCTCTACTTCTCTGCATCACTGATATCTAGCACGAAATCTGCCACGACGAATAACTATGCTAGCAGAAACAGGTTGCAATATCTGCTTTACTAGTCCTGGCTGGTATTCTGTGCGACACCTCAGGTCCATGTTTCATATGCGGTTTGGCAAGCATGATTTCGTAGAAAGTGGTGATCACCACCACAGAACATGCGGAGTTCCAACTGCCAAACAAGACTGCAACGTGCTATTCTAACCTCTCTACAGCATGTCTCGGCTGTGAAGCATACCCAATCTTCCCACTAGCCATGCGAAGAACCCGCTGCAGTGCCTAAGCTAAGCCGGTGTGCCACCACAGATCTCTTTACTACACTGAAATGGCTTCTCTGAGCGGATATCTACCACGACACAAAAACTATGTTGTATGCTGGTTCTGGCATATCCTGCTTCATACCACTAGTCCTGACAACGTTCCGTACAGAGCACCTCAGTACAATGTGGTTTCATGCGGTTGCAAAGCGATTCTGTCTAGGGAGGTGAGTGCCGTCCACCACCCAGAACACTCTGCTGGCAAGTTCACCTACTGCCAAAACACGCCATGTGCACTATTTACAAAACCTCTCTACCATAGCAATATTCTCTGTGTGAAAGCCATACACTCTTTCCACTATGCACAGCGAAAAGCACTGGTGCCTAAAGCTAAGCGGTGTGCAACACACCGATCCTTTTACTACACTAAATGACCTCTATGCACTGATATCTAGCACAATCAGCACGAAATAGCTATATTGGCAAGCGGTTTTAACACATCTGCCATACACTAGTCCTGACCAACCGGCATTCATGCTGCAGCACCTCTCAGTGCAGTATGTGGTTTCCGTGATCAGCGGTTTGTAGCGAGAAGCGGCGTTCTGTCTGAGGAGTGAAGTGCCGTCTACCGTCTCTGGGACGAGACACTCTGCTGTGGAAGTTCTTCTGCTAACTGCCAAAACAAGCCGGGCATGTGCACTTTTCTTCTAAAACCTCCTCTACCATAGCAATATTCTCTAGCTAGCTTGAAAGCATACCGCCACACAATCTTTCCACTATGCACTGCGAAGAGCTCTGCAGCGCACTAGCTACAAAGCGAAAGGTGCGCAACACTACCACAGATCTCACTTTGAATACACCTGAAATGAAGCTGCTCTGCATCACTGGGATCTCTGGGACTGATATCTGCGACATTCGAATAACTATGTTGTAGCAAAGCTGGTTTCACTGCAAGCATATCCTGCTTCATACACCCACTAGATCCTGACAGGCTGGTTGTTCTGTTGAGAAACACCTCAGGTGCAGTCTGGTTTCCTATGTAGCGGTTTGCAGCAAGAAGCGGTTTCTGCCTCAAGGGAGTGAGAAGTGCCAGTCTACCCCTCTCACAAGACACTCAAGGCTGGGAAGTTCACTTGCTCCTGCCAAAACCGCCTGGCATGTGCACTTCTTTACAAGCCTGGCTACACGATATATCCATGCTGCTTTGATACAGCTATAGGCATGCCATCTTTCCATATCGCGGCGAAAGAGCACTGCGGAGTGCACTCAAGCTAAAAGCGAAAGTGTGATTCTTTAGCCCCACCACCAGATCTCACTTTGCACTACACCTAGAAATGAAGCTTCCTCTGCATCACCGAGTGTCTGGGATAGAGATCTGCCTGACGAATAACTATGTCTGTGTTTGTGGCTGACTGGTTCTGGCATCAATCCTGCTTCATGCACACTGGTCCCGACAGCTGGTATTCTCGTTGCAGAAACACCCTCGAGGTGCAGTGATGGTTTCCCTAAATGGCAGTTTGTGTCAAGAAAAACGAATTCTCTGTCTAAAGGGAGGTGAAGTGCCGTCTACACCCTCTGCTGAGAACTCACTCTGCTGGGAAGTTCCTGCTAACCTGGAAACCAAACACTTTAGCGTGGCATGTGCACTTTTCTTGCTAAAACAGTCTCCGTGGCAATACTCTCTGACTGCTGACACACATGCCGACTCTTTCCTCCTATCATGGCGAAGCCTGCTGTGCACCTAAAACTAAAGCGAAAGTGTGCACAACCTACCACAGATCTCGCTGCACTACTGAAGTAGCTACTCTGTGCAGGATATCCCTGCATGAAATCAACGCGATAGAACTGTTCGTGACAGCTGGTTCTGTATATCCTGCTTCATGCCCACTAGTCCCTGACAACGATGTATTCTGTGCAGAGCACCTCAGTGCTAGTGTGGTTTTCCTTATATGGCGGTTTGTAGCAAGAAGCGATTTCAGGCTGACGGAGGTGAAGTGCCGTCTACCCCTCTCACAGAACACTCTGCTGGGAAGTTCTGCTGCTGCCAAAACACGCCTGGCAATGTGCACTTTTCTTCTAAAACCTCTCTACCATAGCAATATTCTCTTGCTTCTTGAAGCATACCATGCACTCTTTCCACTATGCATAGTGAAGAGGCACTGCAGTGCACCTAAAGAAGCTAAAGCGAGAAGTGTGCACAGCACACCACAGATCTCACTTTGCACTACACCTAGAAATGGCTTATCTGCATCTACTGATATCTGGACAGAAATGCCGGACGAGACCAACCTATGGTGGCCAGCTAGCTGGTTCACGGCATGTCATGCTTCATACCTTACTGGAATCCCTGACAGCGTAAATTCTGTTGCACGAGACACCTCAGTGCATAGTCAGTGGTTCTAAGTACTGTGCGAGTTTGCTGAGAAAGCGGTTTCTGGCTGAGGGAGGTGAGTGCCGGATCTCACCCCTCACAGAACATCCTGCTGGCGAGGTTCCTGCTGCTGCCATAGTACACGCCTGTGTGCATCGTGCTCTTCCAATACCTCTC
The DNA here is from genome assembly GCA_034336685.1 of Luscinia luscinia. Classification (NCBI taxonomy): domain Eukaryota; kingdom Metazoa; phylum Chordata; class Aves; order Passeriformes; family Muscicapidae; genus Luscinia; species Luscinia luscinia. The sequence goes on from JAKWBO010001470.1 coordinate 6,032, forward strand.
TACCATAGCAGTGTTCTCTGCTTCTTGAAAGCATACACCATACACTCTTTCCACTTGCCATGCGAAGAGCACTTGCAGGTTGCCTAAGGCTAAGCGGTGTGCACAGCACACCACAGATCTCACTGCTCTAGAAATGGCTATCACCATCTTAGTGTCCATGCAAAAGTCGCGGAAGTAACTAATGTTGTGATGAGCTGTGCGGCATCTCATTGCCGCCTGTTCTGACATTAGTGTATGTTGTGAGCTATATCAGTTGCAAGGTGGTTTATAATCAGTGGTTTTGCAGTAGGCTGGTTCATTTGAGAGTGAAGTTCCGTCTACCCCTCCTGAGACACTCTGCTGGGAGTTCTTGCTGCTGCTAAAAATAGCTCAGTAATGTTGCTTTTTCTTCCTCAAGACCTCCTCTGCCATGTGTATTCTGCCATTCTTGGCCAATATATACCATCTTCCATCATGCATGCTTGAAAGAGCACACATGGTGCACCTAAATAAGCGAAATTGGCTGAATCCATACTTTCTGCTGATGAAGTATATGATCACTGATATCAGTTAGATCATTTGATACTTCTATGAGTAAGCTGGATTCTGGCATATCTGCTTCTGCCACTGGTCTGGCTGGTGTTCATGTTTGAGGCACTCATTTGAGTGTGGTTTCACATATTAGTGTTTTGCAATAGCGATTCTGTCAGGGTGAGGTTGCGTCTGCCTCTCCACGGACATCTGCTGTAGGAGTTCTGCTATATAAAGCACTTCAGTGTGTACTACTATTCTAGACCATCTACTGCAATAATATTATCCCTTCTTGAGCTACCATATCTTTCTTCATGCGAACATGCAGTTGCACCTAAAATAAAATGAAAATCATTCACCAGCCTTACAGATCCTTTGCGCTCACACCTCGGGGCTTCTCTTATGCCTGAGTATCTGGCACGAGAATCGTGCAGAATCAATATCGGTGTATTAAGTGGTTCAGCTAAATCTGATTACTTCTACTGGTCCTAATCCAGCTGATGTTCTCATTGCAGACGCTCAAGATTTCAATTGTGGTTCCTAATCTTGGTTTGCAAAGAAGCGATTTCAGGAGTGAGTGTAAAAGTCTCCCTCTCACAAGACACTCTGCTGTGGGTTCTTGTCTTTGCTGATGCCTCAGCGCTATTGCTCATTATCGTATATACATGTGCGTATTTATCTATTACTAAGCCTACCGTACATCATTCCATGTGCATGGCAAAGAGCACTGTGTTTTCAAGCTAAAGCAGAAATTGATGCTTTTTGGCACAAAGATCTCTTTGCATATGCTGGTATTCTCTGTGCACGATATCTGTACAGAAAATCACACAATGAATCTGTATCTTGGCAGTACTATACGCCGTTCATAGCGCCGTCACCGCTCATCTATAGTCCTGACAACTGGTGTTATGTTGACTTCCTCAATTCGATCATGGTTTCTAATGGCGGGTTGTAACCGGGCAGTTTCTATCTAGGGAGGTGATGCTGATCTGCCCTCTCCCAGGCACTCATGGGAGTTTTCTATGCAAAACGCCATGGCGTAGTGCTTTCTTCTAAATATCTCTGTATGTCATTCTTAGCTATTGGCCTGTGCATCTACCACTCATGTGAAGAACGCTGCAAAGTGCACCTCAGCTAAGCGAAATTGTGCTGTACCACCCTGGATCTCCTTGCTGCACATAAATGACTATCTGTCTTCAAAGTATCTACTGAAGGACAAAATCTACTGATAGATCTTCTATGTTGTGTAAAGCTGGTTCATGGCATCATCATTATACTCAGTCCTGACAGCACAGTGAAGAAACATTCCGTGCAGAAACACCTCAGTGCAGTCTGTGTACAATGGCGGTTCTCATCATAGGTTTGTGGCAGACAGTTTAATCTCAGGAGGTGAAGTGTAATCCCCAGAACATCTTTAGCGGATCCATACACCAAATGGCGCAGCATGTGCTTTTCTTCCTAGACCTCTGCCATGCAATCATTATCTATTGTACCTGCCACATCTTCCACTATTATAGCGAAGAACATATGGTACCTCAAATGGCAGAAATTGTGCTGGCACACCACAGGATCCTTTTTCCACTGATGACTATCTTACATCAGGATGTCACATGAAATCAACACATTCAGAAACTGTGTTTTGTAGCAAGAAGCTTGGTTCTGTAACATAATCTTATTATGCCCACTAAGTGCAATGGCAGGTAATTCTGTTGACATCAAGTTGAGTGTGGTTTCCCCTAATCGCGGTTTAGCAACGAAAGCAGTTCTGTCTAAGGAGATTGAAAATGCCGCCCTGCCTCACAAAAAACCACTCTGCTGTAAGGTTCTGCTCTGTCACAGCTTACCACCTCAACGTGTGCTGCGCTCTTCTCAATATCCTCCTGCCTGCTGCCAATATTCTCATATTCTGAAGCGAAACCATACTTCCAGCCTGCCTTACATGAAACACTACAGTACCTAGCTAAGCAAAGTTTGTGCCTTTGGTCTCCACTTCCACTACTCCGGGCTATCTATCATATTCTAGACTGAAAATCAATACGGAAATAACTATGTTGTAGCAAACCTGAACGGCATATCGCTGCATACCACTAATCCCTGAACACCGGTGTTCTGCAGAGCACCTCAGTGCATGTGGTTTCATAATCGCGGTTTGGCAGAAGCGATTTCAGGCTGAGGAGGTGAAGTGCCGTCTACCCCTCTCACGAGAACACTCTGCTGGGAAGTTCTGCTACTGCCAAAAACACGCCTGGCATGTGCACTTTTCTTCTAAAACCTCTCTACCATAGCAATATTCTCTGCTTCTTGAAAGCATACCATACACTCTTTCCACTATGCATAGCGAAGAGCACTGCAGTGCACCTAAAGCTAAAGCGAGTGTGCACAGCACACCACAGATCTCACTTTGCACTACACCTAGAAATGGCTTCTCTGCATCACTGATATCTAGCACAGAAATCTGCACGACGAATAACTATGTTGTAGCTAAGCTGGTTCTGGCATATCCTGCTTCATACCACTAGTCCCTGACAACCGGTGTTCTGTGCAGAGCACCTCAGTGCAGTGTGGTTTCCTTAATGGCGGTTTGTAGCAAGAAGCGATTTCAGGCTGAGGAGGTGAAGTGCCGTCTACCCCTCTCACAGAACACTCTGCTGGGAAGTTCTGCTACTGCCAAAACACGCCTGGCATGTGCACTTTTCTTCTAAAACCTCTCTACCATAGCAATATTCTCTGCTTCTTGAAAGCATACCATACACTCTTTCCACTATGCATAGCGAAGAGCACTGCAGTGCACCTAAAGCTAAAGCGAAAGTGTGCACAGCACACCACAGATCTCACTTTGCACTACACCTAGAAATGGCTTCTCTGCATCACTGATATCTAGCACAGAAATCTGCACGACGAATAACTATGTTGTAGCTAAGCTGGTTCTGGCATATCCTGCTTCATACCACTAGTCCCTGACAACCGTTGTTCTGTGCAGAGCACCTCAGTGCAGTGTGGTTTCCTTAATGGCGGTTTGTAGCAAGAAGCGATTTCAGGCTGAGGAGGTGAAGTGCCGTCTACCCCTCTCACAGAACACTCTGCTGGGAAGTTCTGCTACTGCCAAAACACGCCTGGCATGTGCACTTTTCTTCTAAAACCTCTCTACCATAGCAATATTCTCTGCTTCTTGAAAGCATACCATACACTCTTTCCACTATGCATAGCGAAGAGCACTGCAGTGCACCTAAAGCTAAAGCGAAAGTGTGCACAACACACCACAGATCTCACTTTGCACTACACCTGAAATGGCTTCTCTGCATCACTGATATCTAGCACAGAAATCTGCACGACGAATAACTATGTTGTAGCTAAGCTGGTTCTGGCATATCCTGCTTCATACCACTAGTCCCTGACAGCCGGTGTTCTGTGCAGAGCACCTCAGTGCAGTGTGGTTTCCTTAATGGCGGTTTGTAGCAAGAAGCGATTTCAGGCTGAGGAGGTGAAGTGCCGTCTACCCTCTCACAGAACACTCTGCTGGGAAGTTCTGCTACTGCCAAAACACGCCTGGCATGTGCACTTTTCTTCTAAAACCTCTCTACCATGGCAATATTCTCTGCTTCTTGAAAGCATACCATACACTCTTTCCACTATGCATAGCGAAGAGCACTGCAGTGCACCTAAAGCTAAAAGCGAGGTGTGCACAACACCACAGATCTCACTTTGCACTACACCTAGAAATGGCTTCTCTGCATCACTGATATCTGGCACAGAAATCTGCTGACGAATAACTATGTTGTAGCTAAGCTGGTTCTGGCATATCCTGCTTCATACCACTAGTCCCTGACAACCGGTATTCTGTGCAGAGCACCTCAGTGCAGTCGCCGGTCGCCTCAATGGCGGTTTGTAGCAAGCAAGCGATTTCAGGCTGCAAGGGAGGTGAAGTCGTCCGCCCCTCTCGCAGAACACTCTCGCTGGGAGAGTTCTGCTACTGCCAGCACACGCCTGGCATGTTGCGCCTACTATTCTAAAACATGCTCTCTGCCATAGCAATATTCTCTGCTTCTTGAAAGCATACCATACACTCTTTCCACTATGCATAGCGAGAGAGCACTGCAGTGCACCTAAAGCTAAAGCGCAGTGTGCACAGCACACCACAGATCTCACTTTGCACTACACCTAGAAGTGGCTTCTCTGCATCACTGATATCTAGGTCCCAAGAAATCTGCACGACGAAATAACTATGTTAGTAGCTAAGCTGGTTCTGGCATATCACCGCTTCATACCACAAGTCCTGACAGCTGGGCAGTCTGTGCAGAGCTTACCTCAGTTGCAGTGTGGTTTCCCTAATCGCGGTTTGCAGCAAGAAGCGATTTCTGTCTAAGGGAGGTGAAGTGCCGTCCTACCGCCAGCCACAGAGACACTCTGCTGGGAAGTTCTGCTTCTGCCAAAAACGCTAGCATGTGCACTTCTAAAACCTCTCTACCATAGCAATATTCTGCTGTGAAGCATACCATGCACTCTCCACTATGCATAGCGAAAGCACTGCAGTGCACCTAAAACTAAAGCGAAAGTGTGCAGCACACCTAGATCTCACTTTGCACTACACCTAGAAGGGCTTCTCTGCATCACTGATATCTAGCACAGAAATCTGCACGACGAATAACTATGTTGTAGCTAAGCTGGTTCTGGCATATCCTGCTTCATACCACTAGTCCCTGACAACCGAGTGTTCTGTGCAGAGCACCTCAGTGCAGTGTGGTTTCCCTAGTCGCGGTTTGTAGCAGAAGCGATTTCAGGCTGAGGAGGTGAAGTGCCGTCTACCCCTCTCACAGAACACTCTGCTGGGAAGTTCTGCTACTGCCAAAACACGCCTGGCATGTGCACTTTTCTTCTAAAACCTCTCTACCATAGCAATATTCTCTGCTTCTTGAAAGCATACCATACCTCTTTCCACTATGCATAGCGAAGAGCACTGCAGTGCACCTAAAGCTAAAGCGAAAGTGTGCACAGCACACCACAGATCTCACTTTGCACTACACCTAGAAATGGCTTCTCTGCATCACTGATATCTAGCACAGAAATCTGCACGACGAATAACTATGTTGTAGCTAAGCTGGTTCTGGCATATCCTGCTTCATACCACTGGTCCTGACAACCGGTTGTTCTGTGCAGAGCACCTCAGTGCAGTGTGGTTTCCTTAATGGCGGTTTGTAGCAAGAAGCGATTTCAGGCTGAGGAGGTGAAGTGCCGTCTACCCCTCTCACAGAACACTCTGCTGGGAAGTTCTGCTACTGCCAAAACACGCCTGGCATGTGCACTTTTCTTCTAAAACCTCTCTACCATAGCAATATTCTCTGCTTCTTGAAAGCATACCATACACTCTTTCCACTATGCATAGCGAAGAGCACTGCAGTGCACCTAAAGCTAAAGCGAAAGTGTGCACAGCACACCACAGATCTCACTTTGCACTACACCTAGAAATGGCTTCTCTGCATCACTGATATCTAGCACAGAAATCTGCACGACGAATAACTATGTTGTAGCTAAGCTGGTTCTGGCATATCCTGCTTCATACCACTAGTCCCTGACAACCGGTATTCTGTGCAGAGCACCTCAGTGCAGTGTGGTTTCCTTAATGGCGGTTTGTAGCAAGAAGCGATTTCAGGCTGAGGAGGTGAAGTGCCGTCTACCCCTCTCACAGAACACTCTGCTGGGAAGTTCTGCTACTGCCAAAACACGCCTGGCATGTGCACTTTTCTTCTAAAACCTCTCTACCATAGCAATATTCTCTGCTTCTTGAAAGCATACCATACACTCTTTCCACTATGCATAGCGAAGAGCACTGCAGTGCACCTAAAGCTAAAGCGAAGTGTGCACAGCACACCACAGATCTCACTTTGCACTACACCTAGAAATGGCTTCTCTGCATCACTGATATCTAGCACAGAAATCTGCACGACGAATAACTATGTTGTAGCTAAGCTGGTTCTGGCATATCCTGCTTCATACCACTAGTCCCTGACAACCGGTGTTCTGTGCAGAGCACCTCAGTGCAGTGTGGTTTCCTTAATGGCGGTTTGTAGCAAGAAGCGATTTCAGGCTGAGGAGGTGAAGTGCCGTCTACCCCTCTCACAGAACACTCTGCTGGGAAGTTCTGCTACTGCCAAAACACGCCTGGCATGTGCACTTTTCTTCTAAAACCTCTCTACCATAGCAATATTCTCTGCTTCTTGAAAGCATACCATACACTCTTTCCACTATGCATAGCGAAGAGCACTGCAGTGCACCTAAAGCTAAAGCGAAAGTGTGCACAACACACCACAGATCTCACTTTGCACTACACCTAGAAATGGCTTCTCTGCATCACTGATATCTAGCACAGAAATCTGCACGACGAATAACTATGTTGTAGCTAAGCTGGTTCTGGCATATCCTGCTTCATACCACTAGTCCCTGACAACCGGTATTCTGTGCAGAGCACCTCAGTGCAGTGTGGTTTCCTTAATGGCGGTTTGTAGCAAGAAGCGATTTCAGGCTGAGGAGGTGAAGTGCCGTCTACCCCTCTCACAGAACACTCTGCTGGGAAGTTCTGCTACTGCCAAATACACGCCCTGGCATGTGCACTTTTCTTCTAAAACCTCTCTACCATAGCAATATTCTCTGCTTCTTGAAAGCATACCATACACTCTTTCCACTATGCATAGCGAGAGCACTGCAGTGCACCTAAAGCTAAAGCGAAAGTGTGCACAGCACACCACAGATCTCACTTTGCACTACACCTAGAAATGGCTTCTCTGCATCACTGATATCTAGCACAGAAATCTGCACGACGAATAACTATGTTGTAGCTAAGCTGGTTCTGGCATATCCTGCTTCATACCACTAGTCCCTGACAACCGGTATTCTGTGCAGAGCACCTCAGTGCAGTGTGGTTTCCTTAATGGCGGTTTGTAGCAGAAGCGATTTCAGGCTGAGGAGGTGAAGTGCCGTCTACCCCTCTCACAGAACACTCTGCTGGGAAGTTCTGCTACTGCCAAAACACGCCTGGCATGTGCACTTTTCTTCTAAAACCTCTCTACCATAGCAATATTCT
>JAKWBO010001471.1:0-13608 GCA_034336685.1 Luscinia luscinia
GAGGGACATTGGAGGTGCTGCTTGTCCATCAGCAGCCCCAGGATGGGTCAGATCCCCAAAATTTGGGATAAGGGAGATGCTGCTGGAAGTGCTGCTCTCCCAGGATGGGTCAGACCCCCAAAATTTGGGATAAGGGAGATGCTGCTGGAAGTGCTGCTCTCCCAGGATGGGTCAGAGCCCCAAAACTGGGGCTGGGGCAGCAGGAACGGGATCATGCCGGGCGGGATCGCACTCCCGGCCCCGGGAATAATCGGATTTATTCTCAGCCCATACATTAAACCAACAGAGCTGGGGGCTTCTCCGCCCGCCGCCGCCCCGATCCATCCCAGGGCCCTCCGAGGAGCCAAAACCGGCCCGGCCGCGACAATTTGGGATTGTGCGAGCCCCTGGAAGGGCTGGGGGAGCCTGGGGCTGTGTTTTCCCTCGGCCTCATTTTTCACTCTTCCCGATCCAAGATCAACAGGCGGCCGGAGGATTCCTGCCGGACACGAGCACACAGCGCCCTTGTTCACAACGCGGCCATTTGGGGGTTTTTCCTGCTTTTGTTTATTTTTTTTCTTTTCTTTTTTTTTTTTTTTTTTTTGGTCGCCACGTTGAAAAATCCGGGGTTGAAGTCACGGCGGAGTGAGAGGGTGAGAATTCAGATGGAGGAGAACATCCCCGATCTCAGGGGAGGTGGAGTCCCGTGGGGAGCACGGAGGGTGTTCGGCAGTGCCTAAATCCCAAATCCCGGATTTTGGGAATGGGCTGGGTCTAAAGTGTCACACTCCAGCCCGGATAAATCCCCAAATCCCAGATTTTGGGAATGGGCTGGGTCTAAAGTGTCACACTCCAGCCCGGATAAATCCCCAAATCTCAGATTTTGGGAATGGGCTGGGTCTAAAGTGTCACACTCCAGCCTCGGGATAAATCCCTCAAATCCCAGATTTTGGGAATGGGCTGGAGTCTAAAGTGTCACACTCCAGCCCGGATAAATCCTCAAATCTCAGATTTTTGTGGGTTTTCCTTTTCACTGGGGTTTGCAATGTCACCCTTCCAGCCTGGATAAATCCCAAAATCCCAAATTTTGGGTGGATTTTCCCACTGTTTCCTTCATGGAAGGGTCCAAAGCATCGCTTTCCAGCCTGGATAGATCCCAAAATCCCAGATTTTTAATAAATCAATGGATTTACCCCAGCTATTGATGGATTTATCCCAGATCTTCCCCCAGGAGTGACCTTTTAATCCCAGATTTTGGGTGGATTTTCCTATTGGTTGAAGTCTGCTCTCCAGCCTGGATAATTCTGAGATTTTGGGTGGGTTAACTGCAGTGTCACCCTCCAGCCTGGATAAATCCCCAAATCCCGGATTTTGGGAATGGGCTGGGTCTAAAGTGTCACACTCCAGGCCTCGGGATAAATCCCTCAAATCCCGGATTTTGGGAATGGGCTGGGTCTAAAGTGTCACACTCCAGCCCGGATAAATCCTCAAATCCCAGATTTTGGGAATGGGCTGGGTCTGAAGTGTCACACTCCAGCCCGAATAAATCCCAAATCTCAGATTTTGGGAATGGGCTGGGTCTAAAGTGTCACACTCCAGCCGGATAAATCCTCAAATCCCGGATTTTGGGAATGGGCTGGGTCTAAAGTGTCACACTCCAGCCCGGATAAATCCCCAAACCCGGATTTTGGGAATGGGCTGGGTCTAAAGTGTCACACTCCAGCCCGGATAAATCCCCAAATCCGGATTTTGGGAATGGGCTGGGTCTAAAGTGTCACACTCCAGCCTGATAAATCCCCAAATCCCGGATTTTGGGAATGGGCTGGGTCTAAAGTGTCACACTCCAGCCCGGATAAATCCCCAAATCTCAGATTTTGGGTCAGTTTTCCCATTAACTGCAGTGTCACACTCCAGCCTGGATAAATCCCCAAATCTCAGATTTTGGGTGGGTTTTCCCATTAACTGCAGTGTCACTTTCCAGCCCGGATAAATCCCCAAATCCCGGATTTTGGGAATGGGCTGGGTCTAAAGTGTCACATTCCAGCCCGGATAAATCCCCAAATCTCAGATTTTGGGAATGGGCTGGGTCTAAAGTGTCACACTCCAGCCCGGATAAATCCCCAAATCTCAGATTTTTTGTGGGTTTTCCTTTTCACTGGGGTTTGCAGTGTCACCCTCCAGCCTGGATAAATCCCAAAATCCCAAATTTTGGGTGGATTTTCCCACTGTTTCCTTCATGGAAGGGTCCAAAGCATCGCTTTCCAGCCTGGATAGATCCCAAAATCCCAGATTTCAATAAATCAATGGATTTACCCCAGCTGTTGATGGATTTATCCCAGATCTTCCCCCAGGAGTGACCTTTTAATCCCAAAGCCAATTCCCAGAGGAAAACCCAAACCCAGGCTCCCAGGGCAGGAACAATTAAATAACCTCAATTTAATTATTATTTATTATTATAATCCCAAAATAACTGCTGGCTGTGGGGTTGTGGTTTTGTAACTCAAGAAAAGGGATTGGGAACCCTGGAACTCACAGAGGTCAGGAATGGTTTTTGGGGTCAGGAATGGTTTTGGGGTCTAGAATGGTTTGGGGGTTGGAATTATTTTGAGGTTGAGAATGGTTTTTTGGGGTCGGGAATGTTGGTTGGGGTTGGGAATGGTTTTGGGGTTGGGAATGGTTTTGGGGTTGGGAATGATTTTAGGGTCAGGAATGGTTTTTGGGGTTGGGAATGATTTTTGGGATTGGGAATGGTTTTGGGATTGGGAATGGTTTCTAGGATCAGGAATTGTTTTTGGGGTTGGGAATGATTTTAGGGTCAGGAATGGTTTCTGGGATCAGGAATGGTTTTGGGGTCAGGAATGGTTTTTGGGATTGGGAATGGTTTTTGGGGTCAGGAATGGTTTTTGGGGTTGGGAATGGTTTTTGGGATCAGGAATGGTTTTGGGGTCAGGAATGGTTTTTGGGGTTGGGAATGGTTTTTGGGATTGGGAATGGTTTCTAGGATCAGGAATGGTTTCTGGGATCAGAAATGGTTTTGGGGTCAGGAATGGTGGTTGGGGTCAGGAATGGTTTTTGGGGTCAGGAATAGTTTTGGGGTTGGGAATGGTTTTGGGGTCAGGAATGCCAGCGGGGATCGGGAATGCCAGTGGGGGTCAGGAATGTTGTTGTGGGTTGGGAATGGTTTTTGAGGACAGGAATGTTTTTTGGGGTCAGGAATGCTCGTGGGGGTTGGGAATGTTTTTTGAGGTAGGGAATGGGTTTTGGGGTCAGGAACGTAAGTGAGGATCAGGAATGTTTTTGTGGGTTGGGAATGTTTTTTGGGGGTCAGGAATGGGTTTCTGGGGGTCAGGAATGCCAGTGGGGATCGGGAATGTTGTTGTGGGTTGGGAATGGTTTTGAGGACAGGAATGTTTTTGGGGTCAGGGATGCTCATGGGGGTTGGGAATGTTTTCTGGGCTCGGGAATGTTGGTTGGGATCAGGAATGTTGTGGCCAGGTATGGTTTTTGGGGCTGGGAATGTTTTTGGGGTCATGAATGGTTTTGTGGGGCTGGGAATGTTTTTTGGGGTGGGGAGTGCTGGTGGGGATCGGGAATGTCAGTGGGGTCAGGAATGTTGTGGTTTGGGAATGGTTTTGAGGTCAGGAATGTTTTTGGGGTCAGGAATGCTGTTTGGGATCAGGAGTGTTTTTGGGGTTGGGAATGTTTTTTGAGGTAGGAATGGGGTCAGGAATGTCAGTGGGGGTTGGGAATGTTTTTGGGATCAGGTTGGGATCTGGAATGTTTCTTGGGGTCAGGAATACCAGCGGGGTCAGGAATGTTGTTGTGGTTTAGGAATGGTTTTTGAGGTCAGGGATGTTTTTTGGGGTCAGGAATGCTCTTGGGGGTTGGGAATGTTTTTCGGGGTCAGGAATGTTTCTTGGGGCCAGGAGTGTTTTTGGGGTCATGAATGGTTTTGTGGGGTCAGGAATGTTTTTGGGGTCGGGATGCTGGTGGATGCTGGAGAACCCGGCGTGCCAAGCAGGAAAGAGCCGCCTTTCCTCCATCCTCCCCAAATTCCAGCAGCTTTTGGGGTGTTGGGGTCACCCCAAATCCCTCTGGCTCCCTCCCTGCCCTGCCACCACTGCCATTCCCACCCAGGCCCAGCGGGTCCCAGCGGGATTTTGGGATGTTCAGGTTCTGGGATCACATTCCATGCACTTTGGGAGGTTTGGGATGAGCCCTGCAGGGTGGGAACTTGGGAACGCTGTGGGGTCTGTGCAGGAACGTGCAGACCCCAGGGGATCCAGCAGGGTCGGGTGGGATTCTGGGATTTTGGGATGTTCAGGTTCTGAGATCGTATCCCAATGCACTTTGGGAGGTTTGGGGTGTTCAGATTCCAGGATTCCATCCCAACGCACTTTGGGATGTTTGGGATGAGCCCTGCAGGGTGGGAATTTGGGAATGCTGTGGGGTCTGTGCAGGAACGTGCAGCCCCAGGGGGATCCAACAGGCTCCAGTGGGATTTTGGAATTTTGGGATGTTCAGGGTCCGGGATCACATCCCAATGCACTTTGGGGATATTTGGGATGAGCCCTGCAGGGTGGGAATTTGGGAACGCTGCGGGGTTCAGGTAGGAACGTGCATTCCCTGTGGGATCCAGCACGGCCGGGTGGGATTCTGGGATTTTGGGATGTTCAGGTTCTGAGATCGTATCCCAAAGCACTTTGGGACATTTGGGGTGTTCAGATTCCAGGATCACATCCCAACGCACTTTTGGAATTTTGGGATGTCTAGGTTCTGGGATCACGTCCTGATGCACTTTGGATATTTGGGATGAGCCCTGGCAGTGGTGGGGAACGCTTGGGGTCTGTGCAGGAATGTGCACTCTCCAGGGGATCCAGCAGGGTCCGGTGGGATTTTGGGATTTTGGGATGTTCAGGGTCCGGGACCACATTCCCAACGCACTTTGGGATATTTGTGGTGTTCAGATTCTCCCAGGATCACATCCCAATGCACTTTGGGATGTTTTGGGATGAGCCCTGCAGGGTGGGAATTTGGGAACGCTTGTGGGTCTGTGCAGGAATGTGCAGACTCTAGGGGGATCCAGCAGGGTCCGGTGGGATTTTGGAATTTTGGGATGTTCAGGTTCTGGGATCACGCTCTGATGCACTTTGGGATATTTGGGATGAGCCCTGCAGAGTGGGAATGTGGGAACGCTGTGGGTCTGTGCAGGAACGTGCAGACTCCCAGGGGGGATCCAGCAGGGTCCGGTGGGATTTTGGGATTTTGGGATGTTCAGGGTCCGGGATCACATTCCCAACGCACTTTGGGATGTTTGGGATGAGCCCCTGCAGGGTGGGAATGTGGGAACGCTGTGGGTCTGTGCAGGAACGTCAGTCCTGTGGGATCCAGCAGGGTCGGGTGGGATTTTGGGATTTGGGGATTTTGGGATTTTGGGCGGCCTCTGCGGGCTCCGGAGCGGCACTCCAGGGGATGGCGGGTGCCGGGTTTGGGATCGGCGGCGTCGGGAGGCTCCCAGCCCCTTCCAAAGAGGCTTTCGGCGCCGAGGGGAGAGATGGTATCGGCTGGGAACGGAGCGGCGGGGTCGCCGAGCCCCGGGCCGAGGGGACACGGGGGACACGGGGGACACGGGGACACGGGGACACGGGGGACGCGGGGGACGCGGGGACACGGGGGACACGGGGGACACGGGGGGACACGGGGGACACATCAGGGGACACATCAGGGGACACGGAGGGGACGCGGGACACGGGGGGACACGGGGGACAATGGGGGACACGGGGGACACATCAGGGACACATCAGGGACACATCAGGGACACGGAGGGATGGAGGGACAGGAAGAGGACAAGGAGGGGACACACGGGGGGACACGGGGACAGGAGGGTGACACGGGAGGGGCACTGGAAGGACACGGGGGACACGGAGGAGCTGAGGGGACACGGGGAGACACGGGGGGCACTGGAAGGACACGGGGGACACGGGACAGGAGTGGACACGGGGACAGGAGGGGACACGGGGACACGGGGACAGGAGGGGACACGGAGGCACTGGAAGGACACGGGGGACACGGGAGGGGACAGGAGGGGACACATCCTGGCCCACAGCCAGGGGGGCTGCCATGGGTCAGAGCCGGGGTGTTGAGGACGCATCCCCGTGGGATCAGGGGGATGCGCTGGCCACTGGCCACGTTTTGACATCACTGGCCACGTTTGACATCACTGGCCACGTTTGGGATGATCAAGAATGGGATTGGTGAGATGCCGTGGATTTTGGGATGACCAAGGCTGGGATCAGCAGGGTGGGAACTCCAGGGATTTTGGGATGACCGGAGAGTGGGATCAGTGGGGGGTGACCATGCAGATTTTGGGATCACCAAGGCTGGGATCAGCAGGGTGGGAGCTCCATGGGTTTCGGGAAAACCAAGGGTGGATCAGCAGATTTTGGGGTGACTGAGGGTGGGGTCAGCAGATTTCTGGGGTGACTGAGGTGGGGTCAGCAGGGGGTCAGGGCTGTGTGAGTTTCAGGGCAACCAAGAGCAGGATCAGCAGATTTTGGGGTGACCGAGGGTGGGATCAGCAGATTTTGGGGTGCCCAAGGCTGGGATGAGCAGCGCCTAGGGTTTCCTGTGAGCTCCGGGTGGCCGGGAGCAGGATCAGCAGATTTCGGGATGACCCAGAGTGGATCGGCGGGGTGGGGGCCCTGCAGATTTCGGGGATGACCAAGGCTGGATCAGCAGCAGCTGAGGATGACACAGGATGTGCTGGCAGGGCTTTGGCAATCCGGGAGTCACGTGGGGCAGGAGGGACATGGGGGCCCTGAGCTGGGGCCGAGGGCTCCCCATGTGGGTGACACACCGTGACCCCACCCAAAATTCAGCCTCGGAGGGTGGGGATCCCTGGGCTGGGTCCCCCACTGGAGGTTGGTGGGGAGGTTTGGGGTCCCAGGGGTCCCAGGGATTGATGGGGGTCTGTGGGTGGTGAGTCCATGGACAGGGAGGTTGGGGGCTCCAGTGGTCTCTGTGGTCTGGGGGTCTCAGGGCTGAGGGGCTGGGGGCTTGGAGGAGCTCGGGGGATCACGGGATCACGTGAGGGGACGGAGGGTCCCGTGGGAGTGCCCGGGGTCCGGATGGTCCTGAGGAGGGGTGGTCCCGGATGGTCCCGGGTGTTCCTGAGGGGTCCCGTGGGAGTGCCCGGGTGGGTCGGGACGATCCCCGCAGGGTGGTCGCGGATGGTCCCAGGGAGCTCAGGTGGCCCCGGGGAGGGGTCGCAGGTGGTCCTGGGGGTTCTCCCACGTGGGGGGCTGCCCGGTGAGTCCCGCAGGGTGTCGGGGGAGGGGTCCTGCGGTCCTGGGAGGGGGTCCTGCAGGGTGTCCGGAGGGGACCCAGGGGAGGGTCCGGTGGTCCGGAGAGTGGTCCTGGGAGGGGTCTTGGGGGAAGGTGTCCTGCAGGATGTCTGGGGTGGGTCCTGGGTGGTCCGGGGCGGTCCTGCAGGGTGTCCGGAGGGTCCCAGGGGTGGGTCCTGGCTAGTCCTGGGTGGTCCCGGGTGGTCCGGGGCGGTCCCGCAGGGTGCTCGGGGAGGGTCCGGGGTCCGGGGTGGTCCTGCCGGTCCCGCAGGGTGCCTGGGGAGGGGTCCGGGGTCCCGCAGGGTCCTGGGTGGTCCCGGCCGGTCCTGCAGGGTGCTCGGGGAGGGGTCCGGGTCCCGCAGGGTCCCGGGTGGTCTGGGGCGGTCCTGCAGGGTGCTCGGGGAGGGGTCCGGGTCCGGGGCGGTCCTGGGCCGGTCCCGCAGGGTGCTCGGGGAGGGCTCCGGGGTCCGGGGCGGTCCCGCCGGTCCGGCCGCTGCTCCGCGCTGTCCCCGCCCCGGCCCGGCCGGTGCCGCCCATTTCCGCCGGGCGGAGCCGCCCGGCCCCGCAGCGGCCCCGCCGCCAGCGCCCGCCCGGCCCGGCCCGGCCCCGGCCCCGCTCGCTCGGAGCAGCTCCCTGCCATGGCGGGCGGCCCGGCCGCGCTCGCCCTCGGTACGTGCGGGTTCGGGGTCCGGTCCGGCCCGGGGCTCTGCGCCCCAAACCCCGCCGCACCCCCGCAGCGGGGGCGGTCCTGAGGGGTCTTGGGGGTGGTTGGCGGGGGGTCGGGTCCGTGCGTTGCGGGAATGCGGTGAAAACCCCATGGAAACCCCATGGGAACCCCATGGAAACCCCATAAAACCCCATGGAAACCCCATAAAACCCCATGAAATTCGCCGCGCGGGCGCTCCCGAAGTTCGTTCCCTGTGGGAAAGGCGCTTCGCCGCGACGCGTGAGTACGGCCGCGGTCAGACGCTTAATTAGGGCGGCTAATTAGGGCTGGGGCTAATTAGAGCTGTGGGAAGGGGCGGGTGCCGGGGCAAGGGGCGCTCCGGGCTGCAGCGGGGCGATGCCGGGACGGGAGCGGAGCGGGGATGCTCCCGGGAAGGTCCCGTGCCGGTGCCGGAGCTGGGCTGGCTTTGTCCCGCTGTCCCACCCGCAGCTCCGGGAGTTCTGTCCCGCTGGGAAAGCGCCGCTTCGCAGCGCTGGGATTCGGGAAAGCGGCTGCGCTTGGCCCCGCTCCAGCTCCCGGCGCTGCCGCTTCGGCTCCGGCACCGCCGCGTCCCGGTCCGGCTGTTGAAGGTCCCGGTCCGGCTGCTCAGTGTCCCGGTCCGGTTGCTCCTGCGTCCGGTCCGGCTCCCCGTGCCTCGGTCCGGCTGCTCGGTGTCCCGGTCCGGCTGCTCGGTGTCCCGGTCCGGTTGCTCCGGGTCCGGTCCGGCTGCTCCGGGTCCGGTCCGGCTGCTCGGTGTCCCGGTCCGGCTGCTCAGTGTCCCGGTCCGGCTCCTCCGTGTCCGGTCCGGCCGCTCGGTGTCCCCGGTCCGGCTGCTCAATGTCTCCGGTCCGGCTCCTCCGTCCCGGTCCGGTTCTCCGTGTCCGGTCCGGCCGCTCCGTGTCCCCGGTCCGGCTGCTCCGTGTCCCCGGTCCGGCCGCTCGGTGTCCCCGGTCCGGTTCCTCCGTGCCCCGGTCCGGCTGCCCTGTCCCGGTCCGGCCGCTCCGTCCCGGTCCGGTTTCTCCGTCTCCGGTCCGGCCGCTCCGTGTCTCCGGTCCGGCCGCTCGGTGTCCCCGGTCCGGCCGCTCGGTGTCCCGGTCCGGCTGCCCCGTCGCGGTCCGGCCGCTCCGTCCCTCGGGGGTCCGCAGCCGCGTCCCGCCTCTCCCGGAGCTCCCGTGCCCCTTTTTCTGCCGCTCCCGTGGCCCCGGTGCTCGCCGCGGTGCTCGCCCGTCTCGGGGGGGCTGAGCCCCACCGGCAGTTCCAGCCCGGAGGGGTCCGGGGGGGCGAGGAGCGCTGGCCGGACCGCAGGATCGGAGCGTCCGTCGGGATGTCGGGGGTGGGAAGCGAGCGGAGCCCCCGCAGGCCCCGCACGGCGGGCAGGAGCCGAGCGGGGTTTGGAGCGGGGAACGGCGGAGAGCCGGAGCGGGGAACCGGCGGGACGGAGCGGGGAAGGCTCGGGAGCGCCCCGGGGGCTCCTGGCGGCTCCTGGGGTGAGCTCAGGCAGGAGAGATTCCCGGAGAGCGGGCTGGGAAACCGAGCCGCGATCCCGTGAGGACTGTCCGAGCGCCCCGGGGGGTGTCCGGGGGTGTCCGGGGGTGTCCAGGGACTGTCCGGTGTCCCCACACCAGCCCCGGGCACGGAGACCTTCCCCAGGGCCGGGTCAGGGCTGAGGGCTGGACACTGCACCTGCCCACGCGAGGAGGGGGACGGACACCCACCCACCCCCAGCCGGGGTGAGCCATTCCCAAAGAACGGGAGTGGAGGCACGTCCCCAAAAAAACCCAAAACAAAAAACAAAAAAAACCCAAACAAAAACAAACAAAAAAACCACCAAAAAAAAAAACAAAACACTAAAAAAACCCAGAACGGACGGTAAGCCCCCGGAGCCAGGAGAAACGGGGAAAACTGGGATGGGGCCGGATTGTGGGTTAAATTTCCACGGGAGGAAAATCCCGAGGTCTGCGAGGGAGCTGGGGAGCTGTGGAGGGCCCCTGCAGCTCCAGTGGATCCCTGGGTTCGTGGAGGATCCCTGAAACTCCAGTGGATCCCTGGGTTTGTGGTGGATCCCTGCAGCCCTGGGTAGATCCACAATGCTCTGGGTGGATCCCTGAAGCTCCAGTGGATCCCTGGATTTGTGGTGGCTTCCTCCAGCCCTGAGTGGATCCCTGACTTTATGATTGATCCCTGAAGCCCTGGGTGGGTCCCCAAATCTCCAGTGGATCCCCACAGCTCTGAGTGGATTTTTTAAAATTATTTTTTGGGTCCCCAAAGCCCTGGGTGGATCCCTGAAACTCAGGCGGGTCTCTGAATTTGTGGTGGATCCCCAAAGCCCTGGCTGGACCCCCAAAGCCCTGGCTGGATCCCTGGATTTGTGTTTGACCCCTGTGGCCCCAGGTGGATCCCTGAATTTCTGTTTGATCCCTGGAGCCCTGAGTGGATCCCTGAATTTGTGTTGGGTTCTTTCAGCCCCCAGTGGATCCCCAAAGCCCTGGCTGGATCCCTGAGGCTCTGGGTGGATCCCCAAGCCCCAGGTGGATTCCCCTGCAGATCTGGGTTGATCCCCGAGGCTCTGGGTGGATCCCTGAATTTGTGGTGGATCCCCAAAGCCCCGAGTGGATCCCCAAAGCCCTGAGTGGATTCCTGCAACCCCGGGTGGATCCCTGACTTTTTGGTGGATCCGCAAAGCCCTGAGTGGATTCCCAAGGCTCTGGGTGGATCCTTGAATTTGTGTTTGATCCCTGCAGCCCCTGAGTGGATCTTCAAAGTCATGAGTGGATCCCCGAGGCTCCGGGTGGATCCTCGAGGCTCTGGGTGGATCTCTGAATTTTGTGTTGGATCCCTTCAGCCCCTGGGTGGATCCCCAAAGCCCTTAGTGGATCCCTGCGACCCCAGGTGGATCCCTGAATTTTTGGTGGATCCGCAAAGCCCTGAGTGGATTCCCAAGTCCCGGGCGGATCCCCAAGGCTCTGGGTGGATCCCTGAATTTGTGTTGGATCCCTGCAGCCCCTGAGTGGATCCCCAAGGCTCCGGGCGGATCCCCGCGGCTCCTGTGGCTCCGGGATCTCCGTGCAGACCCGGCTCCATCCCCGCATGGGAATCGGCTCAGAACGGGAACGGGGTGGGATCCACTCAGGGCTCTGGGATCCACCCGGGGCTCGGGGATCCACCCGGGGCTCGGGGATCCACTCAGGGCTCAGGGATCCACTCGGGGCTGCGGGATCCACTCAGGGCTCGGGGATCCACTCAGGGCTCAGGGATCCACTCCAGGGCTCGGGGATCCACCCGGGGCTCGAGGGGATCCACTCAGGGCTCGGGGATCCACTCAGGGCTCGGGGATCCACCCGGGGCTGCGGGATCCACTCAGGGCTCGGGGACCCCGTGGGGGTGCAGGATCCACTCAGTGCTTGGGGATCCACCCGGGGCTGTGGGATCCACTCAGGGCTCGGGGATCCACCCGGGGCTGCGGGATCCACTCAGGGCTTGGGGATCCACCCAGGGCTTAGGGACCCCCGGGCTGCGGGATCCACTCCAGGGCTGCAGGATCCACTCAGGGCTTGGGGACCCCGGGCTGCAGGATCCACTCAGGGCTCGGGGATCCACTCAGGGCTTGGGGATCCACCCGGGGCTGCGGGATCCACTCAGGGCTCGGGGATCCACTCGGGCCGCGGGATCCACTCAGGGCTTGAGGATCCACCCGGGGCTGGGGATCCACTCAGGGCTTGGGACCCCCCCCGGGTGGCGGGATCCACTCAGGGCTCGGGGATCCACCTGGGGCTGCGGGACCCGCTCAGGGATCCACCCGGGCTGTAGGATCTACTCAGGGCTCGGGGGGTCCACCCGGGCTGCAGAATCTACCCAGGCTCGGGGGGATCCACCCCGGGCTGCAGGATCCACTCAGGGCTCGGGGATCCACTCAGGGCTCGAGGGATCCACTCAGGGCTCGGGGGATCCACCCGGGGCTGCGGGATCCACTCAGGGCTTGAGGGATCCACTCAGGGCTCGAGGATCCACCCGGGCTGCGGGATCCACTCAGGGCTCAGGGATCCACTCCAGGGCTCAGGGGGATCCTCCCGGGGCTGTGGGATCCACTCAGGGCTCGGGGATCCACTCAGGGCTCGGGGATCCACCCGGGCTGCAGGTCCCTCCTGCCCGGGATTCCTGCCTTGCCCTAAAACCTCAGTGCCCGAATCCCCAGAGTCTGCAGGGTCAGCGCTGTGAAACCCAAAACCCCTGAGAGTTTTGGCATCAGGGTTTTGGTGACCCTAAATCCCACCTGAGAGATTTTGGGGGTCAGGGTTTTGGTCACCCTAAATTCCCCCCTGAGTTCTTCGGGGTGAAGGTTTGAGTCACCTAAATCCCACCTGAGAGTTTTGGCGTCAGGTTTTGGTCACCCTAAATCCCATCTGAGATTTTTGGCATCAATGTTTTGGTCACCTAAATCCCACCTTTTTTGGGGTCAGGGTTTTGGTCACCCTAAATCCCACCTGAGATTTTGGGGTCAGGGTTTTGGGCACCCTAAATCCCACCTGAGATTTTGGGGGTCAGGGTTTTGACAATCCTAAATCCCACATGAGATTTTTGGGGTGAGGCTTTTGACAACCCTAAATCCCCTCCTGAATTTTTTGGGGTGAGACTTTTGGTGACCTTAAATCCCACATGAGATTTTTGGGGTGAGGATTTTGGCAATCCTAAATCCCCTCCTGAATTTTTTGGGATGAGGCTTTTGACAACCCTTAATCCCCTCCTGAATTTTTTGGTGTGAGGGTTTTGGTGACTCTAAATCCCCCTGAGTTTTTTAGGGTGAGGGTTTTGGTGACCCTAAATACCCCCTTGAGTTCTTCGGGATCAGGGTTTTGTGACCCTAAATCCCCCCTGAGTTTTTTAGAGTGATATTTTTGGCATCCCTAAATCCCTCCCTGAATTTTTTGGTGTCAGGATTTTGGCTACCCTAAATCCCCTCCTGAGTTTTCTGGGGTCGGGGTTTTGGTGACCCTAAATCCCCCCTGAATTTTTTGGGGTGAGAGTTTTGGTGACCCTAAATCCCCTAAGTTTTGAGGTCAGGATTTGGTGACCCTAAATCCTCTCTGAGATTTTTGGGATGAGGGTTTTGGTGACCCCAAATCCCCCTGAGATTTTGGTATCAGAGTTTTGGTGACCCTAAATCCCCCCCGAATTTTTTTGGAGTGAGGCTTTGGACAACCCTAAATCCCCCTGAGTCTTTTTGGGGTGAGGGTTTTGGCTACCCTAAATCCCCCCCCCTGAGTTTTTGGTGACCCTAAATGCCCCCTGAATTTTTGGGGTCAGGGTTTTGATAACCCTCTATCCCCCCGAGTTTTTTGGGGTCAGGGTTTGGTGACCCTAAATCTCCTGGAATTTTTGAGGTGAGGGTTTTTGTGACCCTAAATCCCTCCTGAGTTTTGGGGTGAGGGTTTGGTGACCCTAAATCCCACGTGAGATTTTTGGGGTGAGGGTTTGGTGACCCTAAATCCCCTGAGTTTTAGGGGTGAGGGTTTGGTGACCCTAAATCCCTGGGTAATTTACGGGGTGGGGATTTTGGCCGACCCCTATATCCCTGATTTTTTG
>JAKWBO010001472.1:7500-13571 GCA_034336685.1 Luscinia luscinia
AACCCTAACCCTAACCCTAACCCTAACCCTAACCCTAACCCTAACCCTAACCCTAACCCTAACCCTAACCCTAACCCTAACCCGACACCCTAACCCGACACCCTAACCCTAACCCTAACCCTAACCCTAACCCTAACCCTAACCCTAACCCTAACCCTAACCCTAACCCCAAACCCTAACCCCGAAACCCTAACCCTAACCCTAACCCTAACCCTAACCCTAACCCCGACACCCTAACCCTAACCCTAACCCCGACACCCTAACCCTAACCCTAACCCTAACCCTTAACCCTAACCCTAACCCTAACCCTAACCCTAACCCTAACCCTAACCCTAACCCTAACCCTAACCCTAACCCTAACCCTAACCCTAACCCTAACCCTAACCCTAACCCTAACCCCGACACCCTAACCCTAACCCTAACCCTAACCCTAACCCTAACCCTAACCCTAACCCTAACCCTAACCCTAACCCTAACCCTAACCCTAACCCTAACCCTAACCCCGACACCCTAACCCTAACCCTAACCCCGACACCCTAACCCTAACCCTAACCCTAACCCTAACCCCGACACCCTAACCCTAACCCTAACCCTAACCCTAACCCTAACCCTAACCCTAACCCTAACCCTAACCCTAACCCTAACCCTAACCCTAACCCTAACCCTAACCCTAACCCTAACCCTAACCCTAACCCGACACCCTAACCCTAACCCTAACCCTAACCCTAACCCTAACCCTAACCCTAACCCGACACCCTAACCCTAACCCGACACCCTAACCCTAACCCTAACCCTAACCCTAACCCTAACCCTAACCCTAACCCCGACACCCTAACCCTAACCCTAACCCTAACCCTAACCCTAACCCTAACCCTAACCCTAACCCTAACCCTAACCCTAACCCTAACCCTAACCCTAACCCTAACCCTAACCCTAACCCTAACCCCGACACCCTAACCCTAACCCTAACCCTAACCCTAACCCTAACCCTAACCCTAACCCTAACCCTAACCCCGACACCCTAACCCTAACCCTAACCCCGACACCCTAACCCTAACACCCTAACCCCGACACCCTAACCCGACACCCTAACCCTAACCCTAACCCTAACCCGACACCCTAACCCGACACCCTAACCCGACACCCTAACCCGACACCCTAACCCGACACCCTAACCCGACACCCTAACCCTTACCCTAACCCCTAACCCTGACCCTGACCCTAACCCCTGATCCTAACCCTAACCCTGACCTTGACCCTAACCCTAACCCTGACCCTAACCCTAACCCTAACTCTAACCCCCTTAAACCCTAATCCCCTTAAACCCTAACAACCTTATACCCTAACAACCTTATACCTTAACAACCTTAAACCCTAACGCCGTGTGCGTGGGGGATGAGGGCTGTGTTCAGGGTCTGCGCGGGGCGGCGTGGGCGGGGGCAGGAGGGCACGGGGTCGCACGCCGCGACTCGCGCCTCCTGCCCTCTCCGCCCCACGCCGCCCCTGCGTGCAGACCCCCTGCCAGCCACGCCACCCATGCGCGACCCGCGCCCCTCCTGCCCTCTCCGCCCCACGCCGCCTCGCTGCAGACCCTGCCAGCCACGCCACTCGTGCGCGACCCCGCGCCCCTCCTGCCCCCGCCCCACGCCGCCCCCACGTGCAGACCCCTGCCAGCCACGCCACCTTTGCGCGACCACGCCCCTGCATACGACCCCTACTCCCCATGTCCCCTGCGCGGCCGCCTCCCTCCCGTCGCGACTCCCCTCGCCTGAGCGCAGACCCTACTACCCGCGTGCGCGCGACCTACTCACCTCACGCCGCCATGTTCCCCGCGTGTGCGTGGCGGCCCCCATCATGTCACGTGCCCCGCTCCTCCCACGACGCCACCCCCGCTAACGCCCCTGCACGCGCTGCGACTCCTCCCTCACGCCCCTCCGTCCCTCGGGCGTGTGCGACCCCCGCGCGGTGCGGCACTGGCCCCGCCCACGTCCTCCGCCCGCCCGCGCGCGGCGCCCCCGCCCCGCCTCGCCGCGCGACGGCCCCCTTTACGTCATGCCCCTCCTTGCCTGCGCCGCCCCCCCCTCCCCTCACGCCGGCCCCTCGCTTGCGTGGCCCCCCCCGCGCCTACACCCTCTGGGCGTCTCTCACCTGGTCAATTGCTCCAACCACCACACCCTGCTAGGGTTACTGCACCTGGGGGGGTAGCAATAACTAGGGTTGCTGCCTCGGGGGTGGGTGCTATGGGTAGGGGAGAGTGTTGTGGGAGGGGTGCTGCCTAGGGGGGTGAGTGTTTGGGGGCTGGGGTCTGGGAGGGGTGCCGTGTATGGGGTGGGTGTTTGGGTACTGGGGAGGTTGGACTTCCTGTCTGTTAGGGGGTGTGGTGTAGCTGTCTGTATGTGTGGGGGGTGGGCTGGACCTAGGAGGGGGCTGTATCCTCCCAGGTGGGTGGGAGGAGGTGATTAGGGTCCCTATATAGGGTATATAGTATATATAAAAAGAATAAAAACTATATGTCTGGTGCAGCAGTAGGAATTTCAGGCTCCCGGGGAGTAAATTTTTTTTAATTGTTTTAAAAGTTTTTTTTATATTTTTAATTTACTCCCAGGGAGCCTGAAAGTTTTACTGCTGCTTTTTTAAAGCGAGAAAGGAAAAGAAAGTTAGAAAGAGAAGAGAGAGAAGAAAGAGAGAAGAGAGAGAAAGAAACAAAGAGAGAGAAGAAAGAGAAACAAAGAGACAGAAGAGAGAGAAACAAAGAGAGAGAGAAGCAAAGACAAAGAGAGAAGGAGAGAGAGAAGCAAAGACAAAGAGAGAGAGGGAAGCAAAGACAGAGAGAAAGAGAGAGAGAAGCAAAGACAAAGAGAGAGGGAGAGACAGAAGCAAAGACAAAGAGAGAGGGAAGCAAAGACAAAGAGAGAGGGAAGCAAAGACAAAGAGAGAGGGGGAGAGGGAAGCAAAGACAAAGAGAGAGGGGGAAAGGGAAGCAAAGACAAAGAGAGAGGGAGAGAGAAGCAAAGACAAAGAGAGAGGCAGAGAGAAGCAAAGACAAAGAGAGAGAAGCAAAGACAGAGAGGGAGAGAGAAGCAAAGACAAAGAGAGAGGGAGAGAGGGAAGCAAAGACAAAGAGAGAGAGAGAAGCAAAGACAAAGAGAGAGAGAGAGAGAAGCAAAGACAAAGAGAGAGATGGAAGCAAAGACAGAGAAAGAGAGAGAAGCAAAGACAAAGAAGACAGAGAGAGAGAAGCAACAGAGAAAGAAATAGATAAAGAGACAGTCTTACAGACAGCAAGAAAGAGGGAGAAATAGGGTTAGAGAAACAGAGGGAGAGAAACAAAGAGATAGAAATACAGAGTTAAAGAGAAACGGGGAAGTAGAAACAGAATGAGAGAGAGAGAAGAAATGGAGAGGGAAGTAGACAACTACAGAAAGAGAAATTCAGGCAGAGACACTTAGAAACAGGGTAAGAAAGAGAAAGCAAACGATTTAGTGGTTTAAGAACAATAGTGACAGGGAAACAGAGGAAGAGTGGTAGACAGAAATAAGGCTATAGTAAGAGATAGAAAAGCAAAGTCAGAAACAGACTGAAAGGTAAAGTGAAAGGCAAAGCGAGAAAGACAGCAAAGAAAAGGAACAAATAACAACACTCAATAAAGACAGGAGCCGGTGGGGGGGGGAGGGGGAGATCTTTATTAGATTCAAATTTATTGAATAAATTTTCTATTTACCCTTCATCAAAACACAGCCAAACAATGTATACAAAGGCAAGTACAGATACAAATTGAATTACAAATACAATCCAGATACATACTGTTAAATGCAAACTTACATATAGAGCAATACATGGAAATGCAGCAGCAAATACACAACAATACCACTTACTGCAAACCAAATACATATTACAATATATATATACATATATATACACAATATATTAACCCTGCTATTTCAGAACTCTTGACCGCAGTTTGTTTTATTTATACAGGAAATGCAAAGGACAATTGGCACGCAGAAAACATAACGCACCTCTGCCACACACAACTCTTTAGGCTTGCCTGCCTGACCTCTCCTGACTCCCGGGAGCCTCGGGAAAATCGTCCTGCCTGACGAAAACCCCGGTCCCTGGACGGTCTGCACCCTAACTTTGGCGATGAACGTCGCCTCGCAGACCGGCCGGGACTGAGGAAAAAAAAACCCAGCCGGGGGAAAAAAAAACCCCGGCTGGGGATTTTTTATTCTAAATGTAAAAATTGAAAAACCTGAAAGGCAAAAGTCACACATACAAGGTTAGAACCACTCGGCACGCAAACATACCCTCGCTCTCCTCTCAACCTCTCTGTTAAACCGCACTCACACCACTCCTCGGGAACGTGGTTCCCGGGAGCCTCGGGAAAATCGTCCTGCCTGACGAAAACCCCGGTCCCTGGTCGGTCTGCACCCTAACTTTGGCGATGAACATCGCCTCGCAGACCGGCCGGGACCGAGGAAAAAAAACCCAGCCGGGGAAAAAACAACCCCCGGCTGGGGATTTTTTATTCTAAATGTAAAAATTAAATTGAAAACCCTGAAAGGCAAACGTCATACACACAAGGTTAGAACCACTCGGCATACACAATCACACAGTCTGTCACAAGCAGCATCAGACAGACGCAGACTCTCACAAACAGACAAACAGTCACACAATCTTTAGCTGACTGCAATTCTTACTTGAAATGCTGCACAGAAGAGGATGCTTCAACACATCTTCTGGCTGCTGGTCTTTGACATCAAACCATAGACTCCAGAAAAATCGGCATCGTCGGTGACTGCGGAGATGGATATCTACCTCGGGGATCTGCAAGACAATGGGAGGAGGTCAATGAGGATTTACCCGACAGTTAGGAGATACCCCCACACATTTACTACCCAAAATCCCATGGAAAAGAGATCAACAATAAAGTTTTATAGCTACTCTACCTAACCATGACTATGTGCCAGGGCAGGACAGCTCCAAGGGTAAGCAACATACACAAGGCATGGCATAGTAAGCAACATCCATTAGATACACAAGGCATGGCATAGTAAGCAACATCACTAGATACACAAGGCATGGCATAGTAAGCAACATCCATTAGATACACAAGGCATGGCATAGTAAGCAACATCCATTAGATACACAAAGGCATGGCATGGTAAGCAACATCCATTAGATACACAAAGGCATGGCATAGTAAGCAACATCCATTAGATACACAAAGGCATGGCATAGTAAGCAACATCCATTAGATACACAAGGCATGGCATAGTAAGCAACATCCATTAGATACACAAGGCATGGCATAGTAAGCAACATCCATTAGATACACAAGGCATGGCATAGTAAGCAACATCCATTACAGGTACAAGGCAGGGCATAGTAAGCAACATCACTACAGACACAAGGCATAGCATAGTAAGCAACATCCATTACATATACCAGGCATGGCAAAGTAAGCAACATATACAAAGCAATGTAACCACAAGATGAACTGTGAATCCTTGAGAGGAGTTAGTTCTAAAGCTGCTGAGAGGAAGCTCTGGAAGCTCGGTGGAAGGAAGCGCTGCCAAGTGATCGTGGCGATGGCTCCGAGATGAAAGGCAGGCCCCCCGGATGAAAAGATCCACGAGGGCTGAGACGCAAAAAAAGGTGGCCGACGTAAAGCGAGGGGTGGAGCTGCCCTGCCGAGGCTCTGGTGAGGCGCTTTGCTTCTGAGGGGCCCCTCCCACTATGGCCTTATGCTCTGACCTAACTTCAAAATGCCTCCACTGCTAATGACAGTTTCTCCCCATCTCCCGACCGCCAGCCCTGATACTTAGCTTTAGGTAGACGATCGGACAAAATCCATCTGGCTATTCTCCACGTCCCCTTCGGCAACACCATTTCCCATTTTGGCTCCACGCCTCCTCGGAGTACCTAAGACAACAAAAGAAAATTTTACTATTGCGCTCCAGAAGATTGATCTTCGATCAACGTGCAGATATCATCTGAGACCAACTACACCCCACATTGCAAACTCAAAGTCCCTAGGACTGATCCTATCCCACCCACGTCCGGACTAT